>CM040929.1:33281852-33288641 GCA_023029165.1 Gobiocypris rarus
ATCTTGCTCGTTCTCCCATTGACCTTTATTGGAATTCAGGGCACCGTGAACACAAAAAAGGGCTTGTTCAGGATGAAGCTCACTGCTTCCTGGAAACTTCTCCAAGAATAGCAGGGGGAAAAAAGTATGACTTAGAGTAGCAGTGGCGCTCTAATTTTATGTGATCGTATTTTTTTCCTAAACTAACAAGCGCCGTTGTCTTTTAGGCAGGGTTTGGGTTTCATCTGTCCTACTTTCGGAGGTTCTCTTGGATCGCAGTGGACATTCAATCACTTGTTGTCTGCCTGCGAGAGTCTGGTTAATATTTCCGCACTGACCGGCTGAAGTATTATATACTAGGTGCAGTTGTATATCAGCATGGCCGTCACCACACATCAGGATCAGGTGTCCTTGAACTTGTGGGCTCACTTGAACTTCTCTTAATATGCTTGATTGTAGTGATTGTCAGTGTAGGTATGGATTTAGATGGAAAAATCCATATTCCAGTGCACCTTGCACTACCACTGAATGTGTCCCGGAGGGCTTATACTTACTGGGACTGTTGAATGTTTCAATGGAGACCATGACATTGAAAGAAGACACTTCTCAACCCTCGAGAGACATCTTCAAGACATTCACCCATAAATATGATCCTTGGTGCCGTAAATCATCTTTGTACTTCATATCCAACATTTAAAATGAGCCATATTGGTAATGGATGCATTCTACCAAAGCCTGATGGACCTTTGACAGTTTCCTAAAAAGCCTCCCCATTCTCCATCGCTTGAGAAAATGCAAATGTGGTCACTGGCACCTGACTTACCCAGAAGATTGAAGGGGCTTATACAATTTGTAATAAGTAGTGTACAATAGGAGTTTAATTTTCACCCTTGAGTGAACAAGGAATATTCGTTTTTGGGTGGAAGAGGGCGGGTTGGATTCCTACACCCATGAAAAAGGAGTTCATTTGGATGGAGGTGTTTGCTAGTTATTTGCAGGGATGGAAATGAAGCCTCTTGCCAAGGCATCAGCTGCAACTGTCAGAGGTCTCTGAAGCGAACAGGGCTGGGGATTAGGGGGCAGATTGTAGCGAGGCAGCCGTTATGGTAACTGAGAGGCAGTGAGCAATTCAAGGCGATTGCTCTGCGGATATCTGGGGCCCTCTTAAGCTGCCTGTCACAGGTGAAGGAGCCTCAGAATAATTATCACAGTCTGTCTTGCTTTGACGCTGTAAGGATTCTGTAGCTGGGAAATAAATTATGTCTATGTATGCAATGGGATTTGATTATAGAAGATAACAGGAAATAGACATATTCCTTATTTAGATGTATTTTCTATTCACACTTTCATTACACTGCATGAGACTTTCCTTTTATTAATTAGTATTACTATTGCTCATGCTTATTGTGAGGATTAGTGACCCCTAAATTTATGTTTAAACTGCCCTTTTGCTACGGGTATGAATGATTCCTCAAAGGATGGGTTAAAACTTTGAAGTGTGCTATTACTTTTCAAGTGAACAGACTTGAACATTTCTCCTGGCAGACAACAAAACATGAGAAAATGCATTATTATACAGACAGAATATCATTCGCGGACAGATTCCTTTGACTTGATGGCCCTTCCACCTAGCAGTCGTTAAGCAACACCCTAGCAAATACCTAAGTGCCTTAAAAACTAGACCATAATAATGCCCAAGAACACATAGCTGTAGTGCCACAACAACCACGAAAAACACTCTGAACATCTTAGCAAAATGCTTACCAATGCCATGACATTCACATAGCAATACCTTAGCGACCACCTAGCAAAATCCTAGAGACCATGCCAAACACTTTAGCAACACCCTAACAATTCCCAAACAACTATCCAGAAGACTTTAGCAATGCCCTCACAACTGTCCAGAAAACCGTAGCAAGAACACACTTGTAACTGCATTACAATGCCTTGGCAACCACATAGAAAAAAACTAACAATTCCCTAAGAACCACCCAAAAACACCTTAGCAACACCCAACATTAGAAACCATCCAAAACACCCTAGCAGCTGCATATTAAAGCAATACAAACATTAAGAACACCTTAGTGACCGCATAGCAACACCTTGCCAACCACCCGCAATACCTATAATTTTCAATAAACTAGCAAAGTTTATTAATAATGATTGTTCATAAACTAGCAAAGTTTAATAATGATTGTTCATAAACTAGCAAAGTTTATGAACAACCATCCAGAAGACTTTAGCAATGTCCTTGCAACCGTACAGAAAGACCTAGCAACGAATACACTAAAAACACAAATAACACCCTAGTTACTGCATAGCAATGCCTTAGCAACCACATAAAAACCTAACAATTCCAACCCTGAACACCATAGCAACAACCCACATTATAAACCATCCAAAACTTTTAGAAGCTTCATAGCAATGCAATAAAAACATTAAGAACACCTTAGTAACTGCATAGCAACACCTTGCCAACCACCCGCAAGACCCTATAATTTTTTAATAAACTAGCAACGTTTATCAAAAATAGATGGCTCTAGAAAAAGGCGAACAGATAGAGATAGAGCTGACACACCTGTTATCTAGTAAATGTTTGTAGCAAGACAAGGACGATCTCTCTACTGGGCACAATGTAACATTTGAAGACAAGACATGTGATACGTCCACAACCACTCAAGATGAATGTCAGTGTAAAAGATCCTTCATTTTCAGCCTGGCAGTCCTTCCTAAACTCCCTCTCTCCCTCGCTTTGCTCTTGCGGCATTTAAGCTAGCCTTATTCTCATGGCTTCTTTGATGCACCGTCTCTTTTAGATTTATAGCTCAGTCAGAGCCAGGTGTAGCACTTGGAACTGGGGTTAAAAGCCCTTTATTGCACTGTTTTATGAAACTAGGACAAGGAAACAAGAAACTGAGTTTTGGAGATTAGAGGAGGAGATAACTGTTTGTATTCCTCCTTGAAATTCCAGGGGATAATGCAGGACATTCGCTTTATAGACTCCAAAGGAAGAAAATAGGAGATATGTACATCTTCCCCCGCAGGAGTTTGGATCTTGTAAGAGATTGTATCCTGGGTTAGGAGCTTGACGTGAGCAAGAGGGGAAAAGCTGCATGATGGAGAGACTGTAGTTTTACAAAGGAAATATTACATTGCTCTTCCTTGATGATTTTTAAGAAGAACAATTTTCTTTCACAAAAATTAATTTCTCTAGCAATAAAAAAGTGATATATCTTGATCTTATTGTCTACATTTTATTTATTTATTTATTTATTTATTTATTTATTTATTTATTTATTTATTTATTTATTTATTTATTTATTTATTTATTTATTTATTTATTTATTTATTTAGTGGTTATTTATTGATTGGTTCTTGCTCCATCTCTGAAATTAATTTTCCAAGTAGGATGTACAACACTATTACTTTTACCCAATAGCCAAGTAGGTCCTTGAGCAATGTTGAATTATGGGATGGATTATATATTGCCTCAGATATCCAGTGATCTCTTAAACCTTAGGAGACTGGCCAGGGACTCCCAAAGGCAGGTGCATGACAGGGACCTCGGCATCAAATCCCTCTTTGGATACTTAAGATTTGTTTAATAAATCATCTAATGTCAGCCTTCGGCCAAATTGACTTTGTCTCTTAACACAGGATCAGGGGTTTGCACTAGCTATAGGCCCCTTTGGACCATGATCCAGCCCTGCTAACCTCTACAGCCTGGAGAGGGTATTGACTAGCAACCGCTTTGATTGTAATGATTTTGAAAAAGGTTACTGCTTCTGTGATTGACTGATGTGATGTCTCAAGGTTACAACCAGGAAGAGTTTCACCAAAGAAACATTATAATCAGGACAAAGACCCGCAACACAATGAGCGGTTATTAGCGTAGGAGTCTAGTGTCACTGATGTCAGTCAAGTCATGCTTTGGGGGAATGGACGGGAGAGTCCGTCTTACCAAACCACTGTTTTCATCTGCCTTATTTAAAGGAATTAAAGCCATTTCTGTTCCACTTCTTCGCTTACTTTCTCTTTTCTTCGCTTTCATTACGTCCGCCAGCCCCCTCCTCTCCTGCCTCCAATTATGGACATGCTTTCATCTGTACGCTCAGGAATGAACTGATAGGATCAGGATAGTTGAAGAAAGAGCCATTGTCTTGTCCATCTTTCATGGTACTCATGCCACCTCCCTGTTTTACCCCAGGTTTAAAGCAATAGCTCACCCAAACATGGAAATTATGTTATCATTCATTCCCCGTAGACTTTCTTTTGCTAAAGAATTGTAGTAGAATGTTCACATTGATCTTTATTTTAAACAACATAACCATAGAGCACTAGTTTACTTTTTAGTTCTTGATACCACAAGCAATTAAACAACTTGTATTGAACCTAGAATGTGTCTTTAAAGAAACGCTTCAAGTGTACATACAGTGTACTAGTCCTTGATGATTTACTGAGTTACTCCACAAACTGACATGTTGGACTGGGAATTTTTGATGAAGGTGAGCTTTCACACAGGACAGTGTGGATACACTCGATTAGAACTCGCCGTTTCCTGGTACAGCAAAAAGATTTGAGAAACGAGCTGTTAAAACTTGTCCTATTTATTTTTCCTCAGAGTACCTCACTCTTTGGAGGAGTTGTATTGTTTGACAGAGGGGTCTGGGATTTTGTAAGCATTTTTTTTTTTTTTTGGAGACTGTTGCTTCTCCAAGACAAAAAGCCTGGTGTAAAGCTTCTATGATTAATACTTCCAAACCCCCATGTTCGGCCGAGTCATTGAAAAAAAAAAATCTCTTTTTAAGCCTCCCAATGTTTGATGACTGTGGCTTATTTTTGCCGCAGCTAGTGCCCCATAAATCACGGCTCATATTTTATAGAGTTCATAGTTGAGCTTTAAGCAACATTGAAGTTAATGAGGCTTAACAACAAATACTAACAATCCTGTAACTGTACACTCTGCCACATTGAACTGACCTCCCTGTGAGATGTTATATTTAACAAGTTCATGAAATAATAAATCACTTGTTTCTGGACTGGATAAGTCCTCTTATATATAGCAAGAAATGCATGACCACTTGCTAGCGGCTAACTAGTTCCAAAAGTGATTATGTTGGATTCATTGAGACGTACATTAGGGTACGCTGTGCTGTTTTTAGGAGTTCCACGAAAAGCAGTTACTTGTGTAATGGGATTGTGGAAATCTGAGTTCCTTGAGGACCCCAGGGGCTTGGGCCTCTCTCAGGATTGCAGCCCCAAAGGGCCAAGGTAATTAGGCCAGGTGAATGGGGTGGCAGCCTGATATAGTGGGGCCTTGTTCCCACTGCTGTCCGCCTATTGTCTGGGCAAGCTACTGGGATGATTTTCACCAGGAAATACTTAGGAAGAAGGTGGGTCGTAATTATGAATATTGTAGACATAATAGAAGATTTGGCAATTGGTAGAATCAATTGGAGGAAGGACACAGTGGCCATATGTCACAGGTAAAGGGTTGATTGAACCTTTTGTTGGTGTTACACAGTGATAATGATGTCATGCTTTTCTTCTTTTGAATTGAGTCTCAATGTTAGGGTCAATGACGTCCTTGCTAAAGAAAAGGAAAGTCCCTTCATTAGTGTGTACTGCTTTTAAAAAGACATGTCACAGAGAGCGTTTTTAATTAAATTAAATATGATGTCTACCCAAAGTGAACTCCATACCATTAAAAAAAAGAACCTATTCTACTGCTCAACTATCTAAGAAAACAGGCACTACGTCTGTAGAACAAAGATGAGCAAATCTGCCGAAGGGAGAGGGTGAAGTGAATGGATATATTGTGTATTCCCGTTAGCCATGGTTACTGGCTTTTTCTTTTTGCCTGAAACTGTCTCTTCCAAGCCCCCCTCTCTCTATCTTTCACCCTCTCTGGTGCACTGAGCTGCTGCCGGCAAGATAAGGGCTGGTCTCTCCGAGTTTAGGCTTAACGTAATCCCTCACCCCACCCCAAAAAGACAGTGCTTGTGCTCATCCACATGGAGACGGAAAACAGAAGATGTGGGAGGATGAGGGTGGAAGGATTGTGGGGCACTGCCCCACATTTGGAGTTATTTATTTGAGCATGAAATGACTACAAAGAAATACAACGTATGGTGGTTCTGGGTAGGGAAATGTCCTTTACTCTCATTGATCACAGACACTGGCTAATCTTTTGACAAGATCCTGAATCCTGAAGCCCAGAGGCCCGTCTACCTATGTATGGAGCTGACGGAGAGCTCAGTCTCATACAATGTGCTCTATTCTACTAGATAGATCTTGATTTCTTTTCTAAACACAACAATTCAGACTGTTGCCTTGCTAGAAATGCATTTTACCCTACGTGTGCTCTGCCGTGAAAGAAATCTTCACAGTATCGCTCAAAATGCCTGCGGTCTGCTGCTTGGTGGTGGTCTGCAAGACATACAGCTAGTTCATGTTTCTCATACCAGAGTAAACATCAAAAATCCTTACCTAGGGCTGAACATTTGATGTTTGTGTTGCTAGCACAGATCCTCAATGCTTAGACTCCTAGAGTCTGGAGCAAGTGTTGGCAAATGAAGCCGACAAAACTGCATTAGCGATTAAGACCCCTTTTGCTATTGAGATGATAGGACAAGTGGACCACCTGCGACTGATCTCATTACCAGGTGTTTACAACAGCAGTGTGTGGATCATATATCTATAAGCTACAAAGTTGTAGGTGTTACATAAAGCAGTGTTGTATTACTCAAGACCGGATTTGGTCTCCTGTTTTCATGGACTTTCACCCAAACTCAAATGATCTGCTGTCTC
>CM040929.1:33289141-33569141 GCA_023029165.1 Gobiocypris rarus
TATTCAGCTGTGGCAGGAGCACGAGTGTCTCTATAATGAGGACGAAAACTAGAACCTCAACAGAGTAGACAAAGGAAAAAGCTGGACAGAGCAGAGCTAAACATAATTAGCAAGCAAAATTCTGAGGTAAACATTTGTCTTCATTCATTCGTTATTATGTTAATATTTACCATTACGGGTTTTACATTAACGCTTTCCCGGGATACTTGTTTAAACATGATTAAAGCGTCAATAGCTGTGAATTATTAATTGTATTACATTAAATGTTAACGGATTATTTAATAACGTAAACAATGTTGTGCTACTCGATGCTCGTGCATCTGTCTGTGTGAGACTCGTGTAGGAATCAAAACAGCAAAAACTATTGTATTACGTAACTTACATAACTTACATAAATATTGTCAACGAAAGAAGCTCCAAACAAAGCCACACCAGAGCATGTGCTTCTTCCAGCAACAGCGTTTCTTTAATGGAGAAACTCATTGTTTTAAAGACATTCATGATTTAATTACTTATTTATTCATAAAGAGTTGTTTTGAATGACTGTTTAATGAGTCACTCTTTAAGACCGTGTGCACCACCTACTGGCGGGCTTTGCTTTAAATGTATTGCATTTCATCTTTCTACATTTAAAATCTCATCTTAAAAACATTTATCTTATAACATTCTTTATGCAATTGTAATTTAACAATGTGATATGATAATGTATAAATGCATTTACCTTTTTCAGTTTGAGAGGTTCCGAACGATTTTAAAGTCTGGTAGTGTGTGATGCCCAGCTTTTCTCTGTAACCATTTACAAAGTCGGCAAGTCTATGATACCTAGTGTTTTAAAAATCGTGTAGTGTATTCCAGCCTTAAGTTGTAAAAAACGCTCTTTACTCAATTTGAGCTATACATATTTAAACTACAAGCTAGCTAAAGCCGTCAAATTGAGCTTATTCGCCGTATTTTAAAAACAATCCACGTCAGCCATTTCGCAGCGAGACTGAAGCCCCTTCCATGGTGTGAATTCACATCTGTTGTGAAGTAAATGCCATGCGTGAATGAAGCGAGTAAACTGGAAATGTTCAAGCGTCCAACTACGCGCGAATAGCATGATTTGTTTGCGCAAGTCGCAGTGTGAAAGCACAGTAACACAGAAAGCATTATTAGATTAATATGTCAGACAATCACTCAGCAATTGGAATGAATGTGTCATGAATGCTCAGGTGTGTAAGAGCACTGAGGTTTCTCTTTGACAGACAGCACATGCATCGGTTGGAACAGCCACTTACACTACAGAAATAGGTGCTCAGTTTTGGCTAAAGCTAATGGAGGAGTCGATATGTTTGAGCTCAGATTTCCTTTCAAGTTAAACCAGGCTTAAAAGTTTCCTTTCATGGTTGATATCCGCTTTGACCAAGAAAGAGATATGCATGGAGGTATAGATATATTTATTGTGACAGCTCATCTTGATGCTCAGTTTCAGCTCGCCAACACAAAATAGACTAGTGTCTGTTTTCAGAAGTCAATCAAACTCAAGACCTAAAAGCAGCGGTTGTTTCCTCGGGTCCTTAGCAATAGCAAGAGCTGTCACAATGACATGTTTTGATTTAAGCAGAATTACTCCAGCTCAAGTCTGTCAGTGCATCAGTACCTGTGGTAGATCGGCGCTTGTGCACCTGGCACATGGTTGAGCGCACCTGCATCAGCTCCAGCTCAGAGAACATAGAGTGTGTTTGCACTGCTATGGTGATAAGATCAAAACATCTGCCCCATGTGGCCAGCAGGTGTGAGGTAGGCCTGATAAATGCCTTCGGAGACATGCTGAAGACAGGGGTTTTCATGGGTGATAGAGGATTACGGGCAGTTGGGATCTGATTTAGGAACCGTACACCTAGGTGCTGCTTTGGGTAGAGGTCTGTTTTACATGCATGAAAGGACATTCACACCATCTGTGAGTCTCATTACCGTCTTTCTTAAAAAACCCTACTTCACAAATGGCAGAACTGTGCTACAGTGATAGAAACGAATGCAAATATTAAAACAGTGTTTAAATAATTAAAGTTGATATTGTACCTTTATATTTGGTCAGACACTTGCATGTGTCATTATATTATTAACAGTTTACCATCAAGTTCAAATGGAGTTACGAGGTTTAGGGGCCGACAACTCATTTTATGCATTTTGGCTGCGCATTTACACCACAACGGCGTTTTGTGGGCCTGAGAAGTGCACATTTTTTAAAACAATACCGTTATCGTCTCTGTATAAACTACAAAAACGTAACGTGTTCAGTCTATAGGCATGTAGTGTTTCTTTAAATGACATTGCCATCTACTGGCCTGCCATGCATTAAACAGCATTTTTAGTCATTTTTGTGGATCCACGTGAACAGGGAATGTTTTGATGCAGGGAATGTTTGGATTGTTTTACGCGTTTTTTGAGTTTTGGGCACTTAAAAAAACGCAAACTTTTGAAAATGGGTTTCTGGATTATCGTTTCTGTATAAACTACAGTGAATCTGTGCAAACGTTGATGTCATGCATGTGTCACATGTACAGTCTATAGGAGCAGTGTTTCTTTACAAAGTGACATCGCCATCTACTGGCCTGACATGAGTAATACAACACTCATAGAGGTTTTCGCGGATCCATGTGGACGTGGAATGTTTTTACAACGTTGTCTTCTGTACATGAGAAATGCAAAGGAAAAACATTCCTGCTTTTAGCACATCTTTGTCATGTATGACCTGCGGTGTAGCCTCTATGCTGTGGGCTACGCGATTTTCAGTTATACTTCGTCGTTGTCCGTGGCAACGCCGCAGTAACACATGCAGAGGTAGCATGATACCCTGAGGAGGGGTTCTGGCAGACCAATCACAGCGCTTGCAGTCTGCGAGAATCCACACATTGTTGACTTTTGGAGAGGTGCGTCAGAGGTGCACGTCGTAGTCTACGTGTTCTACACACAGTTCTACACACAGACTACAACGTAGCTACAGCGTACACTCAATACAGAAGTATAAATTGGGCTTAAGAAGGCAGAAAAATACTGTTGTATACCTTCCCAGCTAACAAAAATATGTTCTAAGAACATTTTGCTAAAGTTCCCATTATGGGTCCGTTCACACGACACTGTTTTAAACTAAAAACTTTTGGCCATTAATTTACACGACAACAGCGTTTTGGGGGCCTGAAAACACAAACTTAAAAAAAAAAAAGTGTTTCAAAGTGCAAGTTTTGTAAACAATCCACATAAACTACAGAAACGCGTCTATAGGAGCGTAGTGTTTCTTTACAGTGACAGCGCCATCTATTGGCCTGACATGAGTAATACAGCGATTATAGTCATTTTTGCTGATCTGTGTGAATGGGGATCGTTTTGACAACGTTTTCATCTGTACGTAAAACTTTTCAACAAAAAAAAATGTATTAAATATTTGCAAAACCTGCAGACGTGAAGGGTGAACAATGATTTATGAATAATAATAATAAAAAAGACCAAATTAATTCAGCAACAATGAATTTCGTCTTACTTTGTATATTGTCCAGATTTATATGTGTTATATCTTTTACCATTACAGTAGACATGCCTATTATCTTGCTTGTATGAAATAGTTCAGATAAATCCATCCAATCGCTCTACTAATGTCCGTCATGGGACATTCCAGTGCGGCTCAAGAGAACGGTACTGTGACAAACAGAAATGTACAATACAAAGAGAAAGAATTGATTAGGACAGAGCATTTAAATATTGCTAGAATATGATATGCATATGCACTGAACCATCAAAAGCACAGTCAATAGAGAATGTGGGGGTTGTGGACAGACACACAGGTTTTATACATGATATATTAGGCGTCTGGGGAGGCAGGGGTGGGGGCGCTCGTTTGGGGTTAACATTGCAACAATAAAAAAGCTTTCAAGATGTGGACGACAGTAAATCTTGAAAGGATCTCAGAAAAAAGGGCAATAAACATAGCAAAGGACGAATATTTCTCTGTCCCAAACCCTGCATCTGTCCCATCGGCACATATGAAGCCGTAGCAGGCTATAAAACACATACATGTAAAGAATGATTCCCAAAACGATACAAGTCACAGTGGAATGATAATCTTTCCAATTGTTCTTCGTTTTCAGTAAGTTTGTTTCATGTGTGTACATCTTTAAGTCATTTGACCTGTAGTTCTGACCTGACCTGGGTAATCTATTTATTTTTATTTATACTTTAGTCCATTTAATAGTGAGTTTCACATCCACAACTCCTTTAAATTGTAACGATACACCATGCAGTCTGCTGATTCCATAGCTGAAGAATTCCAAACTTCTACAGCCATTAATATCAGCACAAAACCTGTGCGCGGATCTTCGCGGAGTGGGTTTTCATGGCGAGCAGCTGCATGCCAGCCTCACATCACCAGGTGCAATGGCAAGCGTCAGATGGAGTGCTGTAAAGCTCGCCGCCACTGGACTCTGGAGCAGTGGAGACGTGTTCTGTGGAGTGATGAATGGCAGTCAGATGGTTGGTTTGGTGGATGCCAGGAGAACGTTACCTGCCGTACTGCATTGTGCCAACTGTAAACTCTGGTGGAGGAGGGATAATGGTATGATATTGCTTCAGCATAGCAGCACATTTTTGATAATGCTATGCTTACAACTTTGTAGCAAGAGTTTGGGGAAGCCCTTTTGCTCCAAAGCAAGGTCCATATCAAAGTACCATACTTGAGTTCACTGAGCTCTTCAGAACAACCCTTTTTCCACAAATGTTTGTAAATGCATATGATTACATTTATATGAATAATATTTATATCCTATATACTTTAAATTATATAAATGTATGTGATTATGGAGTCGTCATTGGCCCTTCATCATAATGTTGTGTTATGAGTCTTGATATGTTTTCAGGCCAAGGCTACCAAAGACCACCCAGTGCGGTCCACAATGTAGCACTTTGAACTATGTTACACGAACACAAAGGGTCCTCTTAGGGGAACCTTTCCTCTCTGGTCTTTATGAAGTGTGAAGTGCTGTGCATGTTCAAGTCAATCAAGCTCTGGACAATGTCTCAGGGCCCTTTCTGCGGCTGTCGACTCTTTGTGTGCACCGGGGTCTGTATACTTATAGCACGCATGCATGAAGTACTGGAGGGCCAAAGGACTTCACAACACTGATATTTGCTGTACAAATGACATAGGCATCACTATGGCTTAAGCCAAGACAATGTGTGTGCATACAGGACACAGATAAAGAGTTTTTTCTATGGATCAAACCACACACTTGGTATTTTTAACAGCGGATATCAAGCTGTTCTGCGAATATCAAGCTGGGAATAATGAACAAAGTTCAAAGCTCTGTTTGTCACATGCACATCTGGTATAATGGAGATTGATACCCTTCATGGTCTTCGCCAGAGTTTGTTGACAAAATGAGTCAAGTGGAAACATTGAAAAAAGTAGTACAGAAATACATACAAGGGATGGTCAACCCTGTAAAAAATGAAAATCTTTGTTGTTCCAAATCAGTATGCTTTACTTTCTCATGTGGAACACACAAGAAGATATTTAACAACAAAAAGCACATAAAACAAAGCAAAGCAAATGAAAGCAAAACAAACAAAAAGCAAAGCAATACAAAACAGACAAAAGCAAAACAAAACAAACAAATGCAGGTCAACACAAGTAAAAACAAAGCAAAGCAAAAACAAATCAAATGAAGCAATGTAAATAAAATAAAATAAAATAAAACAAATAAAAGCAAAGCCAAGCCAAGCTAAATTAAACAACAAAACTAAGCAAAGAAAAACAAATCAATACAAATCAAAACAAAACAAATGAAAGCAAGGCAAAACAAAACAGTAAAAAGCAAAGCAAAAAAATAAATAAAAACAAAGCAATGTAAATCAAATCAAAGTAAATCAAAGCAAAACAAACAAAAGCAAAGCAATACAAATAAAAAAACACAAACAAAACAAAACAAAACAAAACAAAACAAAACAAAACAAAACAAAACCAATCAAATTAAATCAAAGCAACAAAATCAAAACAAAACAAAACAAATATTGTGACCATGCAGAAGCTGTCAAGCAGGTTTGTGTAAGGCAGGTTTGTGAGATAGCGTTGGTAAAGTGGTGCTGCGGGGACCACACAAAGTTTCAAGAAAAAAAAAAGAAGGTTAATATTTGGCATTTTACAGCATATCATACATCTTTCTAAAAACTTGCGTAACATATATAAAAAGTATAAAAGTATAATAAAATTAAATAATTACATTTTGTACTTTTGTCATATTAAAAAGAAAAGAACATTTTACATTTTACACCATATCCGCTTATATGAAATATTTTTATTTTATTTGTCATATGCTTTTAAAATGTTGTATATTGTAATACTTCATATAAAGTTTTTCCAATTTTTTAAATATATTTTAATGGTTTCTTTTGGTTTTACTGCAATAACAAAATAAAATCAATTATTTATGACTTAGATTTCGGTGAGATTGTGTTCAGAAGACTTGGAATACGACCATAGTCGCACTTTTGTCCTTTTTCTTTAGAGCCCCGGTTACAACACGCTTTCAGTGGCCATTTGGAAACACATACAGGTCAATTCTGCCTGTTTTAATAATTTATATTTTGAGAATACACTTGTATTACTGACATCATGATGTGTTCAAAATCCAAACCAGACACAAAAAACAAGTTCCATTCAGGACTCTAGCCTGGGTGTTTTGACAAAAGCCTCTGTGACCGCAAAGGATTGACCCCATGTCTTTCAGTCACAAGACTGGAGAGAGCTGCGGGCAAGAGCGAAGTGCCTTTGGACTTCATGTATCAGCACACACATCTAGCCTTTGCTTCTGAGCTCCATTCCCGCCCTAAGACCACCGCCATTTTCCATTAACATCCCAAGAATTTTAATCTGAGTTTCCCTCTTACAGCGCAGGAGAGTCGTTTCACCAAAGCCCGGGAGACGCGTCTGACGATGGGGATCATGGATAGATTCCTCTTTGTTTTTACTTCACCCCTCCCTCCCTCGTTTCTTTCTCCAGTTCTCTACCCCTTCCTATGGTAATCCCAGCATCCCTCTCTTCATGTTACACCCTGCAGGAGTTTGGGGCGACGTATAAGCTATTGTAATCATCAGCTGTCATTATCTCGCCCATTGATGGATTGTTGGGTTTATCTGCGAAAGTATGGCAATACTTTGGCTTCACTTTACCGGCTGCATTACGTCTACGCCGACAAATAATCAGAATTTCACTCTTATCGCCGAGGCAAATTTCTCTAGCAAAACTCTCTCAGAGGGGAGAAAATGGCACAAAATAAAAGTCCCCAACTGAACAAACAAAGAATATCTCTGATTAATGAGCTGGAGCAGATTTGTGAATCATTTCTTACATTTATTTTGACACAGTAAATATAACATTCTATCTATCTATCATCTCATAGCAACCATCAGAACACCCTAGCAACCACCTAGAACACCATAGCAACCACCCCTAATACCCTAGCAACTGCATAGCAACCACCCTAGAAACCACCCAGAGCACCCTGGCAAACAGCAATAATATATTAGCAACTGCATAGCAACACCTTAGCAATCACTAGAGTTACCCTAGCAACCACCTGAGTACCCTAGCAGCCACATAGCTTTTTTCCTATAGACTGTACTGACTTCAAAATTCAATATCTATCTATCTATCTATCTATCTATCTATCTATCTATCTATCTATCTATCTATCTATCTATCTATCTATCTATCTATCTATCTATCTATCTATCTATCTATCTATCTATCTATCTATCATCTATCTATCTATCTCTATCTATCTATCTATCTATCTATCTCTATCTATCTATCTATCTATATATCTATCTATCTATCATCTATCTATCTATCTATCTATCTATCTATCTATCTATCTATCTATCTATCATCTATCTATCTATCTATCTATCTATCTATCTATCTATCTATCTATCTATCTATCTATCTATCTATCATCTATCTATCTATATATCTATCTATCTATCTATCTATCTATCTATCTATCTATCTATCTATCTATCTATTTTCTGATAGATTGTATTGACTTCAAACCCGTCAAACTTTAAACTTCAAACTACTTTAAGCTGAAAATCTTTAAACTTTAAGCTTTTAAAAAAAATTCAAACTTTCTGGTCCGGCTTTCTCAAGCCAACTACAAACTTTTTAATCTAGTTTAGATTATAATTGTTTTAAAATCTAATGTCTTATTTTTATGATTTTGGTTTTACATTTTTATTTTTTATATGAATTTTAAGTCTTGGTTTAGTTTTTGGAAAAAGAGTAAACAATAGAATAGATAAATAAAATATCTAAAAATCCTTTAATGTGACCTAATTTTCACCCTTATATTGCTTGAAAATGTCTTTTACCATTTCTTTTACATTTCCCACCATTCTTAAGCACCTTTAATTCACTTAAACGGTCCTGTGGTTTGATAAATGATATTTTAAAAGTACTAATATTCCATGTGGGCTCTCATTAATACAAGCTCATAAAAGCTGTATGAATGATAATTATAAAAGTATTAGCAAATTGCAGTTTAAATAGAGAATAGGATGTCAACTTGAGTATTTCACCTCAACTACCAAAAATATACATATAAAAATGTCCACTGAGTGAATGAACCATTATAAGGTTATAAACTCACATATAGACAGGGACAGCTGCACAGAATCCACAGGGGAACCATGGAAATACTGGATAAGACATAAACCTGAGAGATGTGAATATATGGACCACGTGGAGCAGAACTGAATCAGACGGATGGGGAGCTGGGTTTATGAATTAAGGGTGCTTATCCCAGAGGCATTTGGAAACTTTCCTCCAGTTCTTCTAGACTTTACAAAGCAGAAAGTTTGCACTGACAGCTTTTAAAGATGTTTTTCTATTGTGCAACGTGCTAAGCACTTTCAAGCCTGGCTTAAACAAAATCCAAACGTGACGGAGAGGTTGTGCGGGATTAGACATGCTCTTTGGCCGAGGAGCGCCTGCACAGACCGACAGGCCATAAGCCTTATTGAGATTTTAATGGTGTGAATGCTGACAAAGACGAATGATGGCACATGGACGATTTACTCCATCTGTGTGTTTAATTTAGATTTAGAATCCATGCTTAATGAAAAACGTGCAATGTTGTTAACTTAAACAGAAAATTCAAATGTTGATGGATGTGCTATCCAAAACACCCACTCACACAACTTACAGTCAACTGAGCCTTGTGTTTCATTTCATTCTCTTACAAGAGCTTTCCATGCTTATCAGTACGATCTTTAACTCGAAATCAAACCTAAGGTTTATAGTGTCATGACACACTTTAACGACTTTAATTTAATTACAATGAATTACTAAATTACAATTATTTAGTTTATTTAACAGGGACAATACACTAGGCATTGTACACACAGACAACAGATGCCGTGTACATAGGGCTTATAGCGTAGAGCTTGTCCCTGGTTAGGCTTTTACATGAAAAATTATGTAGCGTTATGAATCAGTGTATCGAGTCATGATTCGGATCAAACCGGCAAACTGCTGAAATCACGTGACTTTGGCGATCCGAATCATGATCCGATACACTGATTCATAACGCTAGGAAGCTTCAGGAAGCAGTGTTTTGAAATCGCCATCACTATATAAGTCATTATTTATTTATTTTTTGCGCTAAAAAACTATTCTCGTCGCTTCATAAAATGATTGTAGAGCCACTGTAGTGAGATGGACTTTGTAACGACGTCTTTAGTGCCTTTTTGGGTCTTGAGAGAGAAATGACATCACTGTCAATGGAGGGCTTTCTGAGCCATCGGATCTCAACACAAATATCTTCATCTGTGTGTGAAGATGAACGGAGGTCTGACGGGTGTCCATGGACATGAGGGGAGGAATTAATGACAGGATCTTCATCTTTGGGTGAACTAACCCTTTAAGTTCAAATCAACAGCATTTATGGCATAATGATGTTTTTTATGTATAAAAAGAAGCATATTAATAAATGCCAAAATACAAAGAATAAAGAATCAAAGCAAAATATAATTAAATATATAATATACTAAATAAGGCCTGTTTTGTATGGAAGCTTGTCCGCTGAATAAAACATAAAAGTATTGTTTTTATCTCGCAAAAGTCAGAATCATGTGATTTTCATTTTTTTTTTCACTGATTTTTTTCAGAATATCGTAATTTCCATGAAGAAAAGTCAGAGCTGCAAGTTTATAAAAAATAAAAATAAAAAATACAGTAATTTGACTTTGTTTCTCAGAATTTTTCTCAGAGTCTTGCAATTCTGCAGAAAAAGTCAGAACCGTGAGTTTATATAATTTTGTGGTTTCACTTTATTTTGATGGTCCCTTTAACATATTCTGTTGACTATAAGTAGTGTTGCACCTACATCGCCACTAAATATCATTAGAGTGTTAGTAGACTGGTAGGGTTAGGGTTAGAATAAGGTGACATGTAGTTGCAAAGTTACTAATAGTCAGTGGAATGTCAGTTGAAAGACCATTAGAATTAAGTGTTAGCAGATATTAAGCAGACAGTCTACTAACACTCTAATCAGAGTTAGTTGACATGTAGGGGCAACGTTACTTATAGTCAACAGAATGTTCAAAAGGGACCATCAAAATAAAGTGTTACCAAATTTTGCTTTTTTTTTTTTTTCTCTCCAAATTTTCTGAGGCACTTCAGTACAGTTAAAGTCAATTATGGCAAATCTTTGGAGGAGAAATGTGAAGCTTATACTGTTATTAAAGCACTTATATTGATTATTATGTTAAAATGTTTATATTATCCGGGCTGAGTTTAAAGTTTTTATTGCTGCTTTAAGGGTTTTAATGAGCATTTTATTTCAAATTAAAATCAAGTTAACATGCATATTGTTTTACATCTTTTGGCAATACAATTGAAACAGTGTGTGTGTGTGTGTGTGTGTGTGTGTGTGTGTGTGTGTGTGTGTGTGTGTGTGTGTGTGTGTGTGTGTGTGTGTGTGTGTGTGTGTGTGTGTGTGTGTGTGTGTTATTTTGTCTTTATTGTTACCTTCTGATCCATCCTTCCTTTATTTACATTTATTTGTCTTTAATTATTTCTTGTATTTTATTTGAGAAGGGATTCCCTCTCTTGTCTCTTCATGGAAAAGCATGTATTTCTAATATAATATTTGCCTCATTTGGAACAGCATTAAAAGACTTGGCACACAGAAGGCTCTAGTCCTTTCGATTCCTTCAGTACAGTGGCTATCAATAGAGAATTACATGTGCAGATCAATACATCTTTTAGTTATAATGCAGCATAAGATAAATGTAACTGCGCTGTATCCATGCAGAGTGTTAAGAAACCTAAGTACCTATTTGAACAAATCCAGACATAATACGCTTTCACTAATCCTATCTTTCATATCACTGAATAAACTTTTTGCATGACAGCGTTTCTTCAGAATCCTCTCTATGCTATTCTGTTCCGCACTGCAAAATCCATATTTCCAGTTTTCCATTTTTCAGTTCTCGCACCAGTTGGCAGAGGAGGCCGTCTCAGTGATGGCAGGGTTAGCCGGCTCCAGATTACAACTCGCTCTTTTACTCGTTTAAGGTTCGCTGCTGGCTGACCTGTAGCTCTTTGAGAGGCAGTGAGGAGCGCTGCCAAACTTATCTATATCTGAGACCAAAAATAGAGCTTTCCTCTGGCGCTGTGTGTTCAACACACACCAACACTTGAACAACAGCACCCAGAGCGCTTTCAGTTCGTCTTCTGAGAACCAGCAAACTCTCCACACAGGCTGGGGACACCGAGGGCAACTATACAGACTCCATCAAATCTATGGAAAAACATTGGATACCGGTGCATATGGTGACATTTCTACAAAATGACCTACTCTAAACCTAACCAACAACGTTAACAAAAGTAAATGTGAAATAAAAGCACATTTGCTGAAGCAACTATACCATTTTAGCTATAGTTTCTTTTTTTACTGTGATTAATGCACTGCTCATCATAAGTGCACTGTACCGGGTGAGCTTCAGAGCAAGATATACAGAAATGAAGAAGTTTATGTGACGTGAACATCAAAATGTATAAGTTAACAAATCATGCTCTATGGTAGTTATTAATAATTTGCTTCTGTAATTATAACTACCTGGCATTTTACTACCTTTAGTGTTCATTTCAGCTTTTTAGTTTTTAGGAGTTTTGCAAAAGGCAGAGGAATGTTTTTTCCAGTGAGCTTATATGTATATTATATATGAGCAATATCACACGAGCAGCAGTGCTATGGATGTGTATCAGCACGGCAGTGATTCATAGGTATATTGCACGGCTACGAGTGTGATATTGTGTTTATACAACAGTTTGACAGAACAAGTGCGTTAATAAATAATAAACAACTTTAAAAAGAACTACTTCCTCCTGCCACGGATTCACATCTCAAGTCGAGCCCAAGCCTCTGTTACCAATTCAGAAACATCACTTTAGAGCAAGTAATGCAGATCTAAAATAGTATATAGTATAGTAGATAGTAAAGAGAGAGATTGACTAAACGGGTGTATCACCTGCATCTGATATAGCATTCATTCTTTAGGTCAATATCCATAATATTTAATAAGCGATATTGTCCTTTTAAATGGAATTTAAAAGTATTGCTGATGTAATGCTTTCACTGAAGTCCATATCACTATCACTAACGGACCCTCTCAATATTTATTTATATCAAATATTATTTATTTATATAATATTATTTATATTAAATAATCTTTATTGAACAATAATATTTAAATTAACAACAATAGCCATTTAAAAAGACAATTGGAAATACAATACAATACAAAAGTACAAAAGCAGCTCTATTACAGGGTTCAGGTTAAATATAGTCTACATATAAATTAATGAAACGATCGATTTGTTCTGGAACAAGTGATAGATGAATAAGACCAAAGATTGCCCGTTTGATTCCCCAAATGAATTATATATCATGTTTAACCACTATCTTCACAAGAGCCAGCTCAAATTCCCGAAGGACTGTCCGAGATGAAGCTGCTCTCTGCGGGTACAAGCACTGGACGGCCGGGAGCTCACGTCTGAGATAGCGTCCACATAAATTGTCCAGAGCTGATACTGGGGGAATATCACACGACTGGAAGAGGCTCTCAGCCAATCAGATTCCAGAACCAGAATGAACTGTTATATATATATATATATATATATATATATATATATATATATATATATATATATATATATATATATATATATATATATATATATATATATAAAACAAAACGATCACTGGACTGACCAAATGTATTTGGAAATCCAGTAATAATGAATTATGCCGTCTCGTGTTGTGTTGTTTTTGCATACGATTCACACAAAAAAACCTATTCAAAATGGGTTGAGATCCGGCAGAACTGTTGCTTGATATGCAGCGGTCGTACTGCACAATCATCCTCAATAAAAGCTCATGTTCATGAATTCTCTCTACTGTGATGCAGATGAAATGACTCTTTAACAGCCGATAAACTAAAGCGTTGAGAGTGCATGTGTGTGGCTTACTTGAACATGTTGAATGTTAGACTTCGGAAGCTGAAATCCAAGGCAGGAAAAAGCACTGTATCACATATAAATCACTGTTAGCAAATTCGGCGGCTGTGACATAACAATGAGAGCGATGGAAATGGAGGGGCATAGGCATGGAAATGACAAGGCTAATTTCACCCACAACTGATTGTCAAATGAGGAAGGCACCTTCACGATGATAATATAGAAAAAAATTAGTGCAATTCCCAGGCACTTGAGAGGGAAACTGGAGTGTTCAAGCATGAGACAGTTTCACGCTAAAGGCCTTTCCAGTCCAGCAAAGACACGCTGTGAGCCAGGAGAAAGAGAGAGAAACTCTGCATTCATAATCTGCTGACAACACACAGAGAATAGAGTTTGTGTAATTGTCTGTGTAGTGCAGTCTAAATAAAAGCCAGTTTAATAAGCTCAGTGTAGAGATGAGTGGGGCAAGATGTGTCACGTGTCAAAGTCACCATGAAATCAAAATTGCTGGGGTTTTTTTCTCTGTGGAATATTGCAGTATTTCTTATAAAAGAATTATCGGTGCACATCATTATTTTTTTCTTAAATTCATGTTCCTCATAATCAGAATCACTTCCCCTCCCTCTCTCTCATCTCTTCTCTGATGACGAGGGCGGGGCAACCTGTCACTCACATGAGATCCACCAATAGCAAACTACACCCATCCAATCAATTCCCCACAGACAAAATCAAGCCCCGCCCTACATTTGTTCTTGTTTGAGAAGCGTTTTACTCACATCATGAGAAGAAAAGACTTGAAAACTCATGCCAACTTTAAAGAAATATTTCAGTTTAATCGACAGCATTTGTGCCACTTGATTACCAAATATACAGTTAATAAATAAATACATAATTCAGACTTAGACTGGAGGTGAATGGTGCAAATTCCTACATGTATAAATACTCGCTTTTTCAATAGTAGCAATATGCACAATAATTAAACTATATTTGTGTTTTTAGAGTGGAAAAACATCTCACTCCAATTTAGCTTTTCAGTGTAAATGTATATGCATTTTCACAACTTTAATGCCATGAAACAGCCGTAAAAATTATGAAGTAATACACGTTTAAACAGAAAATTAAGTGCATTTATTAAATTATAAGCTTCAAATTTTTCTTTTAAATCCTTTAAAAATTGGCACCATTCACTTCTATCATAAGTGAAACATAACCCCAATTCTTCATTTTTTAAATATAATTTGCATTTATTAATTTTTTTTTAAGAAAAGGAGGGATGATAAATGTTTTGTGATAATAAAAAAAATTCACAAATGCTGCTTAACTTCTTAATGAGTTATGTAATGTGTTAGCCTGATGTGGTCATACTCAACTCTAGTCAGAATATGAGTCTGATGCCGCTCCATTGAGCTGTGATTATGGGGCGTGTTTCAGCCAAACCAGGAAAGACATCATATAAATAACATATTTTGCCGTTTTGAGTAGCAATTGCGTGACATTGCAAAAAAAAAAATGGCAACCCTGTCTGCACGCGCGCTGGATTAAGTAACGTTAGAAGAATCAATCAATCAATCAATCAACTTTATTTATATAGCGCTTTTACAATGACGATTGTTTCAAAGCAGCTTCACAGTGTTAAACAGGACAACATTGCAACAAAATTTGATTTGGCTAGTTTAATTTGGATAGTTTATAGAATTATATATGACCAAATTAATAAATTCTATTTGTATATTTAGTTGAGTAACTTGGATCATAATTTGAGTGTCCCCAACTGAGCAAGCCAAGCCAAAGGCGACAGTGGCAAGGAACCAAAACTCCATCAGGGCATGATGGAGAAAAATAAACCTTGGGAGAAACCAGACTCAGTCGGGTGCCAGTTCTCCTCTGGCCTATTATTAACAGTGTATAATTATTACTCTGGCAACCTTGCAGGTCATAAATCATATTAGATAGGAATATTCAAATTTTGGGTATCACGCAGACGGGTTCATTTAGGATGGCGTCGATTACACACAAGAATATGAATACTTGAAAGATCGTTATTGCGCTGGAGACGGGTTAATTGAGGATGACGTTCGGTGAGGCAAATTCAGAGGAGACACTAATGGACACGGTCCATTAGAAGAAGAAGATGAGGGTAAACGATCTTTGCCAGTGTTTTAAAAAATAATTTAAGGATACACAGAGTACTTCCCAACACGATCATCATTTCTGAGAGAAATAGTGACGGTTAATGCATATACGAACAAGTTCTCCGCTTTAGGATTAGAGCAAATTCAACCCAAAGCGCCTTTGATGACGTGGATGATTGCGTTACTGTTGATCATCTGTCCATCATCGTCAAAGCCCGCCCTGATGATTTCATTGGTCCGGACAGTTTCTGTTCAGGCATAATAACTCCTCTATGGAGCGAGTCCAGACCGAATTCCTCAAGCTGTTGTGGGCGGGGCTAAATTCGGCTGGCATCCAGGCTAGTAATGTGTTGAAATGATGCATTTTTGCAGTAAAAAAATAAGTTACCGTTTTTAGTTAATGCAATGAAGGAAATAGGTTTCATAAGCAGAAACACAAAATATTATGTTATCTTAACCACATCAATTATTTAAGTTGATTCGACAAAAGATAAAAAGTTGTGAACAGTGTACCAATGAAAAAAAAGCTTTGGGGTAATTTGTGCCAACCGCTCTTGTAACTAATTATCAGGGGTTAATTTACATTTGGTCAGATTTATTTTAACATTTTAACTGAGCAATTATCACTTATTCATTTTGGGCTTCTAGCAGTAAAAAATGGCACATCTTACCCCACTGTCTTAGAATTTAATTAAAAAAACGTTTGTCTACATACCCTAACCCCAATGAATCCATCAAATTACATCTGGTCTGACTAGCTCAGTGCACAACTAAGACCATCAAACCACCTTAGGCTAGTTTAATCAGTTTTGTCAGCAGGGTATGAATCAGTAACATTAGATTCATTTGCAATCCTCAACTCAACAGCAATCTGTTATCATATGCCCCAATACATTAACTCTGAAATCTGGATTCAAAATAACTTTCCCAATGCCTTCCCCTACTCCAGCCTGCCAAGAGATGCCCTCCAGAGGCAGACATGAATTTAGCAAATGTGAAATTAGCATTCGGATACAAGGATGCAACCCATTAGCTGCATACATATTTGCTTTGGGTTGACTCACTGTTTAACACGTCTGTCGGGGAAAACCTTAAGTTGTTCACTCACCCCTGCATGTGTCCTCCCATGACACATCGGACCTGGCAGTGTAACAGTAATGAACTCGCTGGCCTGCGCAGATAATTAGGCCGCTACCTGTGGAGCCGCTAGATGGGAGTGGAGAGATTGAAAACAGGCTGAGAAGTTAGAGGTGGCGCTAAACTCAACAAATAAATCTTTGAAGTCCAGGGAAAATCTTGGTAAAAACAATCTACTTGCAAACCTGCTGAAAGGACTTGTTAGGACAAAACATGTTTGAGTCATATTCACTGTTTCTTCACAGCTGCCATTTAGTTTCCTTTAATTAAAATGCATATTGGGAAATGCAGGTGGATATTTGAGGGCAGTAAGCTGACAGCTGTTTAGTTCAGTTCAATGATGAGTCAACATGTGACTGCTGTGCTACAACTTCAGCGAAAGGATCTGTGAATCAAAATCTGGATCTGTGTGCCTCAAGCTGTTGCACCACTGCTGTCAGTTTTTGTCATGCTAAGTTAAGAAATGGTTGACACTAAACAAAATGTATCTGTAGTATAGCTATGCTGCAAACTCTGTAAAAAAATTAGCTAAATTACCCTTCATCCTTCCCTTGCACTTTGTAACAAATAGAAAAGCTTATTTCATTTCATTTTGATAATATTTTTGTACCTTTTACCCTTAAACTTACCCATACCACCACACCTGTCCCTAACTTTACCCTTAAACTTACCCATACCACCACACCTGTCCCTAACTTTACCCTTAAACTTACCCACACCACCACACCTGTCCCTAACTTTACCCTTAAACTTACCCACACCACCACACGTGTCCCTAACTTTACCCTTAAACTCACCCACACCACCACACATGTCCCTATCTTTACCCTTAAACTTACCCATACCACCACACCTGTCCCTAACTTTACCCTTAAACTCACCCACACCACCACACCTGTCCCTAACTTTACCCTTAAACTTACCCAAACCACCACACCTGTCCCTAACTTTACCCTTAAACTTACCCACACCACCACACCTGTCCCTAACTTTACCCTTAAACTTACCCACACCACCACACCTGTCCCTAACTTTACCCTTAAACTCACCCACACCACCACACCTGTCCCTAACTTTACCCTTAAACTCACCCATACCACCACACCTGTCCCTAACTTTACCCTTAAACTTACCCATACCACCACACCTGTCCCTAACTTTACCCTCAAACTTACCCACACCACCACACCTGTCCCTAACTTTACCCTTAAACTTACCCACACCACCACACCTGTCCCTAACTTTACCCTTAAACTCACCCACACCACCACACCTGTCCCTAACTTTACCCTTAAACTCACCCATACCACCATACCTGTCCCTAACTTTACCCTTAAACTTACCCACCACCACATCTGTCCCTAACTTTACCCTTAAACTTACCCATACCACCACACCTGTCCCTAACTTTACCCTTAAACTTACCCATACCACCACACCTGTCCCTAACTTTACCTGTATCCCACCTCGATATCAGCAAAAATGTTTTGCAAACAATATGAACTCAATAACTACATTGTACTTATATTTTGATGTAAATACATTGTAGTTAAGGCTAATATAAAGTGGTTCATACTGCATAACATTATATTTCATGACTCTTGCCACTAGATGGCCTTATAGTTCAATATGGAGCAAATGAGTTGTTCCGCTGGGTCCTAGGGCCCTATTTTAACGATCTGAGCTCACGGCGCATGTGCACTAAGGGCATGTCTGAATCCACTTTTGCTAGTTTAACGACGGAAAAAATGGTCAGCGCACCATGCGTATTGTCCAAAAGTGTTGTCCCTAGTATCTTAATGAGTCACGAGTGTGTTTTGGACATAAATAAACCAATCAGAGTCTCATCTCCCGTTCCCTTTAAAAGACAGTTGTGCTCGCACCATGGCGGATTGGTTATTTATATGCGAGCGGAAAGACTGAACGCTTCTCAAGAGAGGATTCCTTTTATTTTTAATATTTATGCATGTGTGGGTGCTGCTGCACGTCCTTGTGTGTGTAATAAGTGTACACACGTTGTGCAGCGCATATAGGCGAATATTACTAAGACACCCTTTAAATAACACAAAAAATACTGCACTATTGACTTAAGAGCAGGTTTGTGTTGGTCAATGGTGCAGGTAAACTATGTAAACAACGTGGAGCTGGACGTGAAAATGAAAACTAGCAAAACACACTTGTGTCGCATCTGGTGTTAGGTATATGATCGGGCCCTATATGTTAATATTTGTTTTTTACTATGAAAGTCAATGGCAACCTGTCTGGTTACCAACATTCTTCAAAATAAACTCAGGTTTGGAACAGTAATATTTGAGGGAACTATCGTTTTAAATAGCGTTTTAAGTCATTGTAAGATAAATGCCACAACACTAAAACCACCTTGAACATCTTAGTACTGTAGCATCAGAAAATTTACAAATCAAACTAACTATTAAGCATGCAGTGCAAGAGTCCTGAAGCAAAAGCAGCTGAGAACGACTGGTTTAGAAGGTTTCAGATCTCTTGGACCACATCTTAAGCTAAGCTGGACATGTACAGTTGCTGAGGCTCCCAGACCTCTGTAGGACACAAGGGGATTAGGCCTAAGTGCACCTCCACCTCTGGACCACGACTGCTGGGGTTTGTTGATCCCCTGATTAACATGTCACTCAGCCCCCAGTGTTCAAACCAGACTTTATGGCTCCTAAAGAGAAAAGGCCTTTTATGAATGGCTTAAGACCTTTGAGAGAGGTGCCCCCATGTTTTCGTACCTTCAGGTTGCTAGCAGGAACTTCTAATTTAAAATGGAATGCGCTATTACAGTACATTGGGCACTTGGGTGGAGGTGCATTCATGGGCTTCATTTACGGCGCGGACATGTCCACTTTTTGACTTGAACTTTATGAAATCAGGTCCAATTGGAAGCATAGATCAAGATCAATTCATGTTCAATTATTGCATAATCTATTTAATATTCATGAGCTAAGCCTTCACCGTTTTGTGACATCACAACCAGCATGTCTGTTATTTAAACTCGTCCACTGATGTCTGTGTTTGTCAGGCTGTTGAGTAATGGGATATCATGGTAATACCACATTATTCTTTGGAGCAGCACAGTACATGAATATGGGAGTGGTATATATCAAAATATTATGGTACTACCATCTGAAATGTCTGAAAAATTATTCCCTGTTACTTTTTTGTACATGTCCTTCAAAGGTTTTCATGCTTTTATTCAATCTGGTGTGATTTCTCACTACACACTGTTGCTGTTCTGCATACTCGTACGGCATCTTAACTTGCATTTGTTAGAATAATATGTTAAGTTAAACATGTAATATGCTTAAGTTTTTAAAAATAGAATCTAAAAAACAAAGTTGTACAGATACGCTGAGGCGATATATCCCAAAGGAATACACTGGATATTTGTATGCGCAATGCTATCATTCATCTTATGTTGTCATTTTTCTTCTGCTATGTTTGAAACAAACACTGATCTATTATTTATACAGTTCAATAGGACTATTTTTCCCTCTTGTATGGTACACAAATCTGCTTTTTTGTAATATGAATTGGAGTTTATAAATAAATCATGAAGTTTAGTATACAGTATAAGAAAGCATTTCTATCGTAGGGAAGAACATGTCTTTTACAAGCTGGCACATTCACATCTTCAAAGACTAAAACAGATAGTTAGGTGAATCGCATGCAAACATATCCAGGTCGCATTTCACCTTGAAAATAGAAAGACATGGATTATATTTTGCTTTAATTATTATTATTATTTATTTTTTTAAGAAGCATAGCTTTGATTTTTCTCCCTTTAAATCTGCATTACCATTAAAAATGCAACTGTCATGCATTCATTGATTAGATCTATTTATACATGCTTAAAAATTTTCTTTAATTAAAATATTAATGTAATAATGCCTTTTTATTATTTAAAACATTAAAGCAAGTCCTACAAACACTACACTGTTTGTTCTAGATCTTTTAATTTATACATTAATATTTTAATCATATTTAGGGATATATTATATATTATTTAGCTGTAATTCAGGGGACCTGTCACCACAACTTAAATAAATGCATGGTTGCAATTTAAAAATTTAATTAAACCTTTTAAGTTGCGAGCATTATTTTGTAGAGTTCTGTTGACATCATAGTATTGATCATTACATCAACTTAATATCGTCTGAAATTTAAATTCAAATTTCTGTGTTACTTGGCTTTTTTATTAGGTTGTAGTAACTTAATAAAATTAACTTTGGAAATAGGCAGTGGATTTCTAGTTCCCAGCATGCTTTGCATAGGACTGGATAAGGAGAATAAATGTTGAAATTAAGAGTTAATTTACTTGTTTTTAGTGAAGGGAAAGACCTGTTAGTGTTAATGCTGTTATGACATTTAAAAGAGTTTCTCTAATGTACAGTTTTTATGGTTACCATTGTGCTGAAGAGTAGACACATTACTCTTAAACACTACATTGACTCTATAAGCAATGACTGTGCAGGTGACAAGTAATATCTGACTTGTTCATTAAATATACATGTTAAATATGTTAAGTTAGCATGTGCTATGATAGCTGTTGATTTGAACTGAAATAGATAAGATTAATTGGTTCCAGGGCTGCAACTAGTTTTTTAAAGTAATCAACTTAAACATTTGTGTTTATGCTACAAATTATTAAGTTCTTCTAACTCAGCGTAGTTTGTTAGTTAAATTTAAATTCACTCAAAGTTGTCACAACTCAAAAACATTGATGCAAACTGTTGTTATTTTTCTTTTTTTTTCTTTTTTCGTTTTCAACAACAACAACAACAAAAATTCCTGAGCATCAAATCATCAAATCAATGTTGTAATAATGTTTCATAATATTACAGTTGTACTGTATTTTTGACCAAATTATTTTGACTTATTTGGCTCAATGGTCAAAAAACAACAATTTTTTGAGGGAAAATGCCCCAGGCATGTTTGGTCTTCCGTTTTCCACTATTGTATAGTCTCGAGCAAAGAAGCCCGAGCTCCTCTTGTTTCTGCCGAGCATCTGCGGTGCGCTCATGAACATGAACAAACAAGGGATAACGTAATTCTGTATTGATCTGTTGTTGACTTACTATGAAGCAGTTATCATCCAATAATCCACTCCCCATGTTCTCCTAATGAAATCAATGGCCTTCTCTGAGCACTGTTCAAATAGTAGCCTTGGATTTCAGTGCTATTAAAAAATATATATTGCTGATGGATTAATTTTCCTTCCAATTTTGACACGGACACACAAAAGTTGCTGATTCATTTTTCTTACTTAATGAATGAAGCACTGCACCAAAGCTTATTATGATTACACTGCAGCATTTCAAAAAGTTTGTGAATAATATGAATATTGGTCCTCTTTGAAATCATAAGTGAAGAGTTTGTCATCATATAACGCCTCATACTAATTACTCTGTATTATTTGTGTGTACTTTATCACAAAAACTGAAACCAAAAATGTGTGAAAGCAGCATAATACACTGGGAAGGTAAATGCACTGCTGAATTCATCACAGAACACATCTTAATGTGAAGACAAATTGCAAGTGACTGCCTCCTTTACCCCTGTAGTGTTATTCACAGGCTCACTCTCAAACAAAAGTAAAAACAGGAATGCATCAATCCCTGCACGCTCACATCTCATTATATGTCACTTTGTGTGATTGTCTAGCCTGCAATAATAAAAATATATATCTTACAATATGATGACGTGCATAAAAGCTGGATGAAAATCTTCAGAAACTTTTCATTTGTGCCAGATGTTTACTTATAGCAGTTTCATTTGGTTGGTTATCATACTTTTTTATATCCTTGTAAAATATAAATGTATTTATCATAACTCTAAGCATAAAACCTAAAGCCCTATGCTATTTCAACACCGTCACAATAGGTTTAATACATTTAGAATTTAATTAGTAAATAACTTGAAACTATTATAATTTAGATTGCTTGTATATCAACTGTTATGTTATTGTTAGATAAAAAATAAAATAAAATAAAAAGTTGAAGTGCTAAAATTACTACAAAAAAAAAAATAATTCACACAAACAAAAATAAAATAGTAATAATTATGAGAAGATCATAATTGTGTGTTTGGGGCATGGATTTAATGATGAGACTTTTTTAATCAGGCTCTCAAAAATTATATAAAATCATTTGGATTTAGATCTATCGGCCAATATATCGGTATATCGTTAATTCAATAATTAATCTTTAAGGGCCAAAATTTTGAAAAATTACATTTAATCATATTTAGTGCTGAGTTAAGAGGGATTGTGGGAATGCTAAAGTGCAAAAAGTGTTGAATAGTGAATTTGCATCTACAGTGCATCCGGAAAGTATTCATCAAGAGTATAGTGGATAATGTACTTCAGAATCACACATACTACGTCTTGGAGTATAACCTAAATAAGTGTTTTCACAGGAAAATACTGAACAAGTAAGTAACATGTCTGCCACTTTACAATCGCTCATGTAACATCAAACCGTGCAAATTATTATGATTGTTATACTTTGTCCTCAAATTGTTCATGTTAACTGCATCAGCATGTATTTAGTATGTATAACGTTCTAATGCTTTGTTTGTTCTACTCTTACTGTGATTTTTTTTTATGAAAAAGGACCCAATAAACTTAATAAACCATAATTTAAGTTTGGCCATCAATCGGAGGGGGTCCGCTAAATTCTGTGTCCAAAAACACTAGAAGGGATAATTGGGATGAGGTTTTCACACTGAAACTGTCATTAAAAGACAGTTAGCAACTTTTTTTTGTGGTTTGTTTGTCCGAGTTAGCAACAGTAACTAAGGGGGGCGGGTCAAATATAACATTACTACAAGCTTACTGTTGTGAATGGGGCTACGGTAAGGAGATAGTTTTGAATACTGGCTTGTTGTGTACTTGGTCAATTACATTTTAACCAAAGAAAGTTACGGACTGCAGCTTTAACATTTGGCGAACATGCTTGTTTTGAGAGCTTGTTTTGCAGCAAATGGAAAAGTAATCTAATGCACTCGGTCGAGAAACGACATTACTTATACGGATATTACAATTACAATTCCAACAGAAAAGCTCTCCAGTCACCTTGGGCGTGTTTGTGCGTTGAGGTAAATCACTAATCTCTGTTGATACACGGTGAGAGGACACGAGGGGAATGTTCTTGAGGACAGCACAGATAAAACTCATCAACAACATAGAGTGGATACATTTTACCAACAGAGAGAGGGGGCTAAAAAGTAAACAACTGTGCAAAGAAAGAAAGACAATAAACAGAGAGAGAGAGAGAGGGCGACTGTTTATTTCCATACTGCTGGGATGGGACCAAACCGAGGCAGGCCAATCACGACACTCCGTCCAAATTAAATTTAGTATGAAATCAACAGCCGCATTGTTGGACCAGCTGTCAAGGTGACTTTGTTCCCGAGCCATTGTGGACACAAGTACTTTCCATGAAAAAATACCCCCTTCCCAAATGCTCGCTGGCCTCCGACCAAGATATACACCGGGCAATTAAGCTTAAATTGAAAATGTGGAAGTTATACGATAAGTCTTTCGCTTAAGTGAATTTCACTAAGCGTGATTGATACAGAGACGGTGTGACTCTCAGATTCCAGTGTAAACACATCATGATATATATCGCAGAGGCATGCGTGTGCTGGGTTTCAGGCCGTAGTGAAGTGGAACACAAAATAGCTTACGTGCAAGTTGACGAGAAAGAAGATTTCACTGACAGCCTGATGACAAGCAACTTATTATCAGATAAGGAAAGTCCCTCGTCCAGCCGGCTAACTCTGATCCCGACACACAGGCCCATGAAAGCGAGCTGGAGTCTTATGAAGGGGCCCTTTTAATACGAGGGGCCAGAAGATCACAGATGTTTTTCAGATGCAGTCCCACGTACAAAGTGATTTACAACATTGAGTGGATATTTACAATATCTGTAAGTCGTGCAAGTTTTAGGAGGGCTTTAGCCCCACTAAATTTCCATCCAGCCTCCCTAAAAATCTGCAAAATTAACTCCATAATACGTATACTAATTGGTGATCGCCTCTAAATCTCAAATGAAATTGACGGCAGGCCTCGGCTCATCCCAGTATTTTAGTCTGCGAAATTCAGTGTGTTCTGTCAAAAGCAGATGTGTGTGCATTTATTGATAGATTATGATATCTGCATCTGTGTAGTTTTTGTCATAAATGCAGTTTACATGATGTAATGTGGGAGCAATTCAAGACGTTTCACATCCACTAGAGTTCTACACGGGTCCAAAAATGTGTACCCGGACCCAAAGAGACCCATAATGTGCCACACGGAACAGACCCGGACCCGTCTATTATTTCAAAAGCTGAACCCACACCGTGCAGATCTGAGAAATGGCAAAATTGTAGCACCCAGAACCGACCCGGACCCGTCTTTTATTTGATAGATGGAACTGAACCCGGCGAGAAGACACAGACCCGACTGGACCCGATTGTCTCATATTCCACAATAAACTGCTCTTAACAAGTCAGTAAACAAGTTGCGAAAAAATACCTAAAAAATACCTCATTTTTTGTCTCAAACGTTATAGCCGTCGGCTCCCTCCAAGCATGCTTAATTAACTCATCATTTCAGCTGTAAAAGTCCACTTTATGTCTTGGATGACAAATGTGAATTTACAGATTTGCATTTCGACTGGAGTTAACTCACATAATAACTTTGACTGTTTCCCCTTTTTAACTATAATAACGTTTGCTCGTTCGGTGCCATGGCCACTGACGTTAGCTTTATTTATTTGTTATAATCTCTGTGAGCGAGCCTGACCACCAAAACTTAAGATTAAACAAGATGGTTCATTCCTATTATTTTTAAAGTAATTTAAAGTCGGGTATTACACACAATGTTAAACAGACCCGGACGCGGCTGACCATTTAAAATATAGACCCAAACCCGTACGGGTTCCTGGTTGGGTCCCGTGTCCATGGGTCTCGGGTGCTCCGTGTAGACCATCCACTGTAAAATCTGGGATTATTATTATTATTATTTTATTTTTTTTGCAAAATTCCTTAAATCCAAATGGCAGGATACTTTGTGACTTTTCCTACTATTGTTATACTTCATACTACAGTGTAGTAAACCTGCTAAAAATGAATTATTTTTATAATAAATCAACAGCAAAGACACAAAAAGAACTATAAAGGGAGTGGAAATGGCAAATGAGCCAATGAGTGGTCCTGTGCTGCCATATACTGGTTATAGTGATAATTCCATGTCATGTTCATGTTAAAAGTGTTTGTTTTCCACCAGGCGACAGAAATAGTTCACTAAAGCACAGCACATTTTTCATGTTATTTCCATGAATGAAAATGAGAAATGTAGATCTTCTTTAAAGTAAATTTTTCTGCTCGAATATAGAGTTAAAAGAAAAAAAAATAGTGTTTAAAACATTAAATGTGTTGAAAAACATATTTAAAACAAATATATTTTACACACATATTGCCAGTCTAGACAATTACAGTAATATGTTTGTCTATATTCTTAATGAATTGTAATGAATATTAGCTGGTTATTTAAAATCATTAGAAGTTGATTCAATATCAGGGATTGGCTTAATAGGTCGTGTAGAACCTACTGTATGCCCACCCTAGTATAAAAAACAATATATTAAATTCAGATATTACTATTTCTCATACCCTCATTGGGGCTAAGACTACTGTTGAAATCTTAGAATCGCCCTGGTCGTGCAGTTTTTTGAAATGTGTGTTAAAGTTTAGAAAGTCTGGTTCAAAACTGATGCAACTGTAGGAAGTCCAAGACCAGATACGACAAACATTGTCATGGTAGATCAGTATTTGTTGACATTGTTTACTTTGAAACCAATTACCTAAATATATTGAGAAAGTACAGATATGGTTTTTGGGTCACATGACATGGCAGCATCATAACAAGTCTGCTCCCAATTAAGAGCAATTCCAGCATCATACATCTCACTCATAAGCCAAAAACAAATACATTTCCCTCCTACTATGGGAGAATGCTGAGAGATTGCCATCTTTTGAGATTCTTCAGTAGCTTATGGAAAGAAAGAAAGAAGGCGAGATATTGAGCAGCGAAGAGGCAGAGGAAAGGGAAGGCAGAAAGTCTATAAAAGTGCTTGTGTGAAAAATGAAAAGTAAACAGCGAGAAAACGACTGCATCGCTGATGAGTTCTCCTCAGACAACCGCTCTTCACGTACAGAGAAAAGAAAGACAGGGAAGGCAGGATAGTGGGAGGCTCCACAAGGAATCAATTTTTATCTATCTTTTTCCACCAACAAAAAGCAATTACGACACAGCACCGGCAAATTGGGCGCCAGCCAGATATCTCGCGCTCACCAGAGAGAAACGGGGGGAGATGAAGAACTAGACCCTTGGTACGATGGAGAGGAGGACAAGGAACCACATGTAGGAAAGAACAATAGAGCGAGAGGAATGCAGAGAAAGACAGTCCAAACACACACCCAGACATCCACCAGCACAAAAACACAACTACAAAACCATGTTGAATAACATGAGCTCTTTATCAAGGGAGATGGATAAGCAGTTTCATATTTCTTAATAACGTTTTTGGTTTTAGTGCAAAATCTCTACAATGTTTGTTAGCCTGTGATGGGGTAAAGAAACTGGTGCTCGTCAAGCTACAAGCTAATTTAAAGAACTGAAACTAAAATACAGTCAAGCTTTTTTTATTTTTATAAAGTGCTTAGGTACAAAACAAGCTTGACATTCATCTGTATTATGTATTTAATCTCTAAGCAATATTTATTGGGTACTAAATGATGAGAATCTCATTTACAGCATTAAAGTAGAACAAATAAAAGTAATAGATGTGGGGATTTACTCAGCACACTCTTGAAAATTCAAAACTATTTTACATTTTGATGAAATGGTGGCTTATTCAAATTTAAATTAATCTTGATCGTATATTTCCGTACGATCTGCTTATGCGCCACTGACGGTTAAGATTAGGGGTGGACCTTCATTCTTATTGCCGTACGTTACTTTCTGAATCATAAGTTTTTGTGTGAATAAATATAAAATCACTATCTTGAAAAATAGTTAATAGTATAATTCATTTAAATTTGTATGAACTTGATCGTACATTTTTGTAAGATCTTCTTATGCGCCACTGACGGTTAGGATTAGGGGTGGACCTTCATTCTTATTGCCGTACGTTACTTTCTGAATCATATGTTTTTGTATGAATAAATATGAAATCGCTGCCTTGAAAAATAGTTAAAAGCATAATTCCTTTAAATTCGTACAATCTCGCTTGTACATTTTCATACGATGTGCTTATGCACCACTGACGGTTAGGATTAGGTTGAACCTTTGTGCTCATTGCCGTACGTTATTTTCTAAATCGTACGCGCAAATTCTTATTAAATTGCTGCTTTGTAAAATAGTTTGCTTAATTCATTTAAACTAATTTGGTTTTGATTGTAAACTTTCTTATGATTTGCTTATGCCACTGATCATTAGGATTAGGTGTGGACCTTCCTGCTTATTTTCCATACATTACTTTCTGATTTGTATTTTTATGCAAATTCATACAATATCATCATCGCATAAAATAGTTACGTTTACAATAAAGCTTTAAAGAGCGCATGATTGAAAGCTTTGTTTGGCATTGAGAGTCTCTTTATGGATCCCCCCCCCACCCCTCACCAACGGCAGCCACCATCTTAACCCAGTAATCCACATCTCCTTCATTTACATTTACAAACACCAGCCCAGAAACAATCTGCAGTTGCCAAATGTGTCCTTTTGAAACCGGTTTCGGCAGCGCATAAATCAACAAAACAAACAAAGGGCTGAGCAGCCAGCTAAAACTGAAGAGAAGGATTTTAGATGGAGCCTGGGCGATTTCACAAAGTGCGAATGTGGCATAAACTCCCTCTCATACGAATGTGCACTGGAGGAACGGGGAGAAATTACAGTTGCACCATCATCACAGTGTGTATTAGATAAAAATAGCTCTCATTTAACCAGGCTAGATGGTTGATAAAGCAGTTTTACTGCTTCTATAATGAGCTGTTCCGTGAACACAGCTCAGTGGAGATAATTACACATTCCATGGTTGGATTATTATTGTTTTTTTATTGTCTTTTTTCTTTCTTTTTACAGTCATTGTGTGATCAGGCAATAAATGTTTTGTCAGGTAACCTAAAATGTTCATGGTTTGGTAACATTTAAATGAACTGTCTTTATTAACTGGCTTTTATTGCTTCTCAGTCTGACTTTCAAGTGTAACATTTTGTTCAATATGTTCCACTACATTAGGTTAGATCAACGAGAGTCCTTATTAAGGTTGTGTACAAATATTGTGGCTTAAGGTAGAAATTTAAATACATTTGAAATGAATTCACCAAAGTAACCAAGCACTCAAATATTTTAAGATCAGTCTTGATCGTAAGTATTAATTTTTTATAACTGGAGGATCTGAATCCATATTAAACTAAAGTTAATATGCAAAACTAAAGTTTAAAAGCATTACAAAAAAAAAAGCATTACTATTTGTGATCTTGTTATACTTTTTAGTATAATTTTATATATATATATATATATAAACGTTATATATATTATATAACTATTATAACTTTTTATTATGCAATTATAAGATGCAATAATAAGTGTAAAGTAATATGAGTTAAATATCAAATGTTAAAACATTTAAACATTCTTGCACAACAGTACATTTCCAATTGGTGTTTGCAAACTTCTAAAGTATAGAGGTTCACTTGGCCTTACTCTTTTAGAAGTTTGGTGTTCAAAGAAAGAACGTATTTAGTATACATTCAGTCTGGAATTAAATAAAGTCATTGATTCATGTTACAGGTGGGTGGAACTGTGTGTTTTGACTGTTTAAATGTATGTAACACTTGTCGAGTTGTGCAATGTTGAGTCGTTATCCTCCCGCATAGTGGCAAAGTAATTAATCACTGTGTGGCTGATTTGCTGCAAATTCAGCTGTGTTGACTCTTAGCTTTCACCAGGTTAGTAATGAATTGAGCCATTGTTAGCATTGCGCTGTTGCATGTATATTACACATTTGAGAATTTGGTTGTTTCATTAATGCAACACAGCGTATAATTTATGTTTGGTCTGAAAAAGAATTACGCCTCAGCCCCATGTGCACCTCACGTAATGTTTTAAATTAATTTACAAAACAATCAATAAAACCAACCCTTATCTCCAGCCTAACAAGTTTATTGACAGCCTTAAGTTTTCAGCAAGACCGATGTCCCAATGTGTGATACTACGAGTATTACTATGACTTTAGCTGACACCAGTGGTTGCCCAGACGTCATGCCTTAGTAGTGTGCATCTAACCTCAGGCGGTGTGGGGTCAAGGGTACAATAGACCCTTAGAAAGAGTCTTTTCTCCAGATGGCCACGCTCAGTGCGGAAGACAAAAGACACATAGCTAAAGCTCTTAATGTTTTCTTAAGGCTGACCTGACCTTCTTGGCCTCAAAATATCAGACGTGTCTTTGTCGCATGATTGACGGTCCATAAGTAATATATCATAGATAGTCTGTCGCAACCACTTTTAAGCCGAACTAAGAGTGGAGAATCTTTCTTTGAGGTTTTTCCAGTCATAGACAAGGAGCATTCTGAATCCATGCACCCCAGGGCACCGAGAGCAGGGAAGAGAACAAGAATATGGGAATGTAATGTTAGGGCTCCTCTTATAGGCCAAAAGATTTACAACCACATCCAGAGGACTCAGAGAGCAGTTTCCTTCAGAAACTACAGGAAGTGTAAAGCACTATGCTGGAGTTAACAGAGCTAAACAAAGCAAAGAAATAAGCTCTAGGCTTAGTAGTTGTCTTGGAAAATGAGTTATGGGAAGAATAACTTTTAAAATATATCAAATGTGGTGTTATTAATTTAAAACGACCCCTAAGTACCAAACTCTGCAGTCGTTCAGTTATTTTTGTAATCCATCAGATTTACAATTTTTGCATGACAGATGAAAAATGAGTGAAAATATTACATGAACCTACATTTAAGGTAACCACACAGCAATCATTCCAACCCAATCACATAGCAAATAACTAATTTATGTTTTGGGAAATTCATATAAATTACTAATTTGTATCATACAATCGGCTTTCGGTCATACAAATCAATACAAATTCCAAAAAATCGTACAAATACATACAAATTTGCCACCAATTCTCCAAAATGTAGAGTACTTACATTTTCGATCACACTTCTCACTATTAACTAATCAACTATGCCTTATTAATGCTTTTTCATAGTTAGTGCGGTAGTTGTTGAGTTTAGGTATTGGGTAGGATTATGGATGTAGAATAAGGTCATGCAGACTAAGGCATTAATATGTGCTTTATAAGTATTAATAAACAGCCAATATCCCTGTAATATGCATGGTAATTAACAACTAGTAAATAGCAAGAGAATTGGACCTTAAAGTGTTTCCACGTTTTCTTATGAGATTGGATTGATCACACCCTAGAATCAAAACAAGAACATGTTAAAAAACACCTACCCAGCTATAAAAAAATATCTAAAATTAATCCAAGACCAGATAACAATGAACAAACGTTCTGTTAACATTACTGGAAGAATATTTGCTCATAACAGAGAAAACCTTGTCAGAACCTAAGCCAAAGTCCTTCCAGAACACAATAGTAACCCAATAGCAATGCTGTATAAACAACTCAGAACACTTAGAGACTGCATAGTAATGCCATATTAACCACTATAACCCCTAGCAAGAAACACTTAGAATACCTCAGCAATTAGAAATTGCAACGCTCTAGTAACCACCCACAAACATCATGCCAGCAACTTCTGCACAGACTAGCAAAACTTCAAAATTCAGAATTGGGTTCCTTTACGTGTTACCATATCAAAAGGTCCAGATCAGGTGAAATCCCCACACGCTTTCCTTCCGTAATTCATCGCTTATGACCCTGGGAAAGGGCTTCTGTGCTGTCTCAAACAAACACAAACCAACTACCTGACTAATGGTCCAAAGGGAGCTGACCTTTGAACCTATGGAAGGTCAACCTTCAAGACCACAGTGTCTTTTGTCCTGCACCAACTAATGCTCTTTCAAAAGTTGTCTGTTGTCTGTCATGAAAAGGAGAATTCTGGGGGCAGTCCTATAAAACATGCTTGAATACTGGATATTTTGAGGGCATTCTAGGTTAAAGACATGGATATTGCAATTCCAGCTTCAGCAAATCCAATGCAGGATGCTCACCCAGAATCATGAACCTGCATTATACACTTCACAGTCATCAATAAATGCTAGGTGGATTTTTCTACAGTACATTCTGAGGAAGTATTTAATCTACACATACACAATATATAAGCAACAGCACAGTATGTACTGACACAGCATGCTAGTATTCCATTCGGAACATATATGGGAGCTGAGAGATGGGAAAGGCAGTATCTTAGAGGGAAAGTTGAATTTACTGCTTTAAATGCTTTAGGAGTACACTGCAGAATGCCGAATATAAATCAGGAAGTTGATCTGGCTGCTGTGCTGGGCGTCTTCAATGCCTTATCTGAGCTGGATACACTGAGCACTGGAGAGTCCGCAGTGATATAAATAATGCCTATTGATTTCAGCAAAGCTGGGACACTGGAGGCGAACAAACACAGTGTGTGATTATAAACTGTTCACTTCTTGCTTGAAATAAGCAGTATTTGCAACAACCATTTCTCTTAACGTGAACAGTAGCAGAGGATGTCCATCTTTACGGCCTGTAAATGTCCAGCTTTGTTTTGTTATTTTATTAAATATCACACACTGAAGTAGAGCAGCTGATTACTGTTGTGTTGGTGATAGAGAACGAATGAGTTTAGAGTTGAGTTTAGAGTTTAGAGACCAGGACTCTATGTAGTGGAAACAGGGTCCCCCTCGATCCGCTCACAATCGTGTTCCGGGAGGGGAGGGGGTGTTGGATGATGGGCCCAGTCCTCCCAGTCTGCTCAATCGTGTTATGTGTGTGTGTGTGGGGCTGTGTTGTGTTCTGTGTGAGCATGGGGCAAAGGCACAGTGCAAGGAAAACTTGGACCATTCATGGGGTGGATGTTGGGCCCAGTGCGTTTATTGGTTTATTGAGAGGGGACTTTCTCCTCGATCTGTTCGCAATCATGTTCCGGGAGGGGGGTTTGTTGGGCCCAGTCCGTTCTTGATCGTATTCTGGGATGAGAGGGTTAGGTCCTCCTCAGTCCAATCCGATCACAATTTAATTCCGAGAGGAGACAGGGGATGTGTGGATATTGGGCCCATGGGGCCTCATGTGTGTTGTTGCTTAGCATATTGAACTCTGGAGCTGAAATTATGATGTGTGTTCAAATACGGCTTGCAACTTTAACCACTTCTTCACCTCATCATTTTATATCATCTCTCTACTGTCCATTCAATAAAGAAGGATAGACAGAAAGAAAGAAATAAAAATAATAAATAGGGCTAGTTCCTCCCTGCAGTTTGTGAGCGCTGTGCCAAGACTCTTACACGCAAAAGAACAGAGACAACCCATGCAGGAAAAGAGAGTTCCTTAAATTAATAGCATCCACTCTCCCTGGTGTGGCGTTAAGTGCTGATCATCTATACCTGATAAGAGAGGCAGAGAGCATTTGCAGCCAAGCCCATTCCTCCCTCTAACAGACAGAAAACTCTGAGCCAAAGCATCCTAATGTAACCCACAGGGCTGTTTTTGCTTTGTACTGCTTGATAGCAACGGTATCAACAATATTTCATTTTGCACTTTTGCCCATCTTCATCAAATGCTCCGTAATCCCATTATCGCATTGCTGGATCTTAATTAATTTTGTAATTTCATTGCCTCTGTCACACACTGGGGATTTTGGAGGGAATATGGAGTATACCCCTATGGTAATACCCTCTGTCATTGCAGTTTAAATGGCCGTTAAAATTGTGTCAAGCATGCTCATGAGATCCCAACAACCCTGATTGGCTGATGGCACGAGAAGAGAGTACACAGTCTCAAGGCATCCTCTAGCAACTTTATAGCAGATTTCTATAACCTAATACAATAATTGTGATTTAAATGTTGCTTGCTTTTTTGTCAGCATAGTGGTAGTTATGTAGTTATAATGTAGTTATGAAATCTACCAGCAATGGCTAACCAGCCAATCCTTGACCCCTTAGTCCTGGAACAACTCTAACCACTAACTTCCCTTAATATCAGAAGGACAAGATTAACCTCTAAGAATGTTGTTCAGGTCCCATACCCAGTCCTTAGCATAACCCTAACCCCAAACCTAACCTTGAAACCTGACTTGTTGATATGAACATTGCTACTAGGATGATGATGATTAAGTCACATGTCTTAGTAAAATAATAGTATCTAAATTAAAGCAGTTAAGTTTAGTATTAGGTATGGTGTTGGCTCCAACCTGCTCTACCACCTCTACTTGGACGAGTTTAAATATGCCTACTTACCTACTATATAGCTAAAGCAGTACATGATATGAATATTGTTGCTGAATTCGCTGTATTCATAAAACATTAGACAAAAACTACCCAGATGGCCTGCTATTTCCACTGAGATTCAGTGTGCATCCAATGGATTCTTATACAGTGAGGCCATCTGATGCTAAAGGTCACATGATAATGGCAACATGCTGGATGTAGTATGTCCGGTTTGCTTTCATACCACACAAATGTATACTCTATAGATAATTTTTTGTGGTTTAATGGTAATTTCTTCGTGTAGAACCTACACTGACAATCTGAATTTTCAGACACAGTAAAGTAATCCTGAAGACCTCAATTAGGTGGTTCAGGTATGTTTAATTAAGGTTGGCGCTAAACTCTGTACGAAGGTGAGCCTCCAGGGACTGGATTGAACACCCTGAGTGCTTTAATGTACGGTCTTAGGATTTATTAAAAATTAAATGTTCAAAGTGAATATTTTCAAAGTTTGACTCGAATGTCTTAGTATTGGATACAGTATTCCAATATGATTTAAAATGGTTCCTCTCAAGAGAGCTAGTTACACCTCCACTGTTTCTGTTACAGTCATCAGGAATGATTTTAAAGACAGTGGGACGTCATTGAAACAGATGGGTGAATTAGACATTAATTCTAGTATTTACTAATTCATAGTGATAACTGCGTGAGGCCAGTCCTCACCCAGAGCACAATTTATTAAAGACCTGCTCTCGGCTTTCCTGTTCTTCTGCCGTATGGAGTAACCCTAACCCATTCCAGATGCTCCCAGACAGAGCAACTCAGGGAGTGAGTTGAGGAGAAGATGAGCTCATTTTTCACTCTTGTTGGTGATAAATAAAGAACATATGCTGACCATTCGTTTGATTTTCTCCCTCATCCACATGTCTATAAATCAGTTTGACGCACGAGTCAGATAGTTCTCATCTGCATGCGAATGAAACAGGATTGAAGTAGCTGATCTCTGCTTAGGGGAAATTTCACCACTTGCGCTGAAGGAGTGCCGCAGACCCTCTGTAGGAAATGAACAATCTCTTCCCTTGTTGCAGCCAGATCTGAGGAAGCATCCAGCATCCAACAACAGACATTATAGCTCTGGTGCGAGATACAGGAAGTGTGAAACAAACATTAAAACAAAACAACCAGTGTCAGTTGCAGACGCCACACCATATATCTTGATGAATTTTCAACACTAAACATTAAACCATTAAATTGAAGATGCTTTTAAAGTTATGAATTTTGTTCAATCCCAGCCTAACTCTTACCTTTGTCCAGTCCTGCTCCTGGAGAGCCACTGTCAGCTAATCACAGTCTTCAGGATCCCTAGAAATGTGTTGGAGCAGGTTGGAGCTATACTTTGCAGAAACTTTGCCTTCCAGGACCAGGATTGGACACACTCCTGCCCTAAACCTAACAATCAGATACCTTGCGCCTCCATATTTGTTGTTGAAAAAATACATACGTTAAGCATTCATTTGATTTTCTCCTCTTGTCAATAAATCACTGTGGTGTGTGAGTCCGATAGTTCTCATGAGCATGCAAGGATGTGAGTGGAACAGGATGGAAGCATCTAAGCTCTGCTTAGAGGAAATTTCACCACTCGCGCTGAAGTCGTGCCTCAGACCCTCTGCAGGGGAAATGAACAATCCTTTCCCCTCGTTTCAGCCAGATCCCTGGAAGCATCCAACATTTCCTGTAGAGAGCAAGACCAGAGTCATTATAGCACTGGCCGGGGATGCAGGCAGTCTGAAGCAAACATTCAAACAAAACAGTCAGCGTCGGTGCAGAGATTTACACAGCACGCTTGATTTAGGATGTCAGATTCCCATGGCTGTGAGGCTGAGATGAAGTGGATGGCCTGGGGCAATGTCAACATTGGGGCTTTGGCCCCTCTCAACCCACTCGTGCGAGAGGGAGAGACCGTGACCAAGTCCAGGAAACAGCTGCGGAAAAGAGTGTAATCCCAGGCTCGAAGGTAAACCTGAGCCGCACCCGAGGAAGCTTTGAGATTGCATTTTGTTTAGGTCTTCAATTTCCGGATTTACATGGGTAGGCCTCACTAGAATTTTCTGCTCAGTGATTTTTGCATAGCTTATTGGGTCATTTCTGCATTGAGGCTTGATAGTGAGCTGTCGTGCATGCTGCCGAGGAAAGGGCAAAGAAAACGGCGCAGAGCAGAAAGCAAAGCAGACATAATATAAATATTATGACAAGTTGAGTTGTGAGGCGCATTTGAAGTGGCATTTGAAAGGATGAGAACATCAGAAAAGCATGCATCAAACTCTACAATAGCATGCTCAGAGTGCATGTGTTACTTTTCCCAGGTACAATGGACACCCTCCAGGTATTTATCTTTCTGTGGCAGAGAAGAAAAAAGGTAAGACGTTTTTAATATTTCACTAGCCCTCACAGGCTCATCCTGTTCAAACACGAAGTATTCATAGTATGAAAGAGACACATAGAGAACATGAAGCTTAAATGTAATTAGCACAACAAAAAGCAGCTGCCAACCAGACAAACACGCTTATTTGTTGTGAACTAGATTAATTGCATACTTTTAAAATAAGTTTCTCATTCCCTCCCATGACAAGCCCATTGCTTGATTTTGATTAGGGGATATTGTCCATGTCAAGAGATGCCCTAGTTATGGCTGGCTGTTGTTTTATTTTTGCAACCATAGATTATATCAAAGCTAAACTGACACCTAGAGGCGTCATGAACGTTTGAGTTGACATGGTTGGGAGGCATTTCTGAAATATAGAAACACTGTTGCTGGAGAAATTTAGATGTGGATTAAACATTTAAATGTTTCAAAATGTATCTTTTAACTCTTTCTTTCTTGACCTTCCAAGTCCCAACTTCATGATAAAAATCCATTCATGATGGATTTCAATTCATGATTAAAATATTACTATTATATTTACTGTTATATTACTATTATATAAACTTCAACAGTCTAAACATAAATAAATGTGAACCTGGACCACAAAACCATCATAAGTCTCACAGGTATATTTGTGGCAATAGCCAACAATATATTGTATATATATATATATATATATATATATATATATATATATATATATATATATATATATATATATATATATATATATATATATATATATATATATATATATGTTATTGGTAATATGCATTGCTAAGGACTACATTTAGACAACTTTAAAGGCGATTCTCAATATTTAGATTTTTTTGCACCCTCAGATTCCAGATTTTCAATATTGTATCTCGGCCAAATTTGGACACATTTTTAAAACAAATTGATACTTATGTTTTGTGGTCAAGGGTTACAAACGTGATAAAGATAAATGATTTTTATATGTATTGTGTGAAAATGATTTTGCTAACTTTAAGCATAATTTCCACCACAACCAACCATTTCAGTTTTTTCCAAAGGTTTACCATGGAGACAACAGTGTCTATGAAGAGCACGCAATGATTACTTTATCATTCAATTTCAAAGGAAAAACACAGGCAAAATAGGTGTTTGCACAGGTTATTTTGAAATCTACAGTTCATGCAGAATTATTAGGCACATTGGTTTTCTAATCATATTTATATTGATTTTGTTTTTAATCATTTATAAGTGATATACAGGTCCTTCTCAAAAAAATTGCACATTGTAATAAAAGTTCATTATTTTCCATAATGTAATGATACAAATTGAACTTTCATATATTTTAGATTCATTGCACACCAACTGAAATACTTCAGGTCTTTTATTGTTTTAATACTGATGATTTTGGCATACAGCTCATGAAAACCCAAAATTCCTAAAAAATTAGCATATCATGAAAAGGTTCTCTAAACGAGCTATTAACCTAATCATCTGAATCAACTAATTAACTCTAAACACCTGCAAAAGATTCCTGAGGCTTTTAAAAACTCCCAGCCTGGTTCATTACTCAAAACCGCAATCATGGGTAAGACTGCCGACCTGACTGCTGTCCAGAAGGCCATCATTGACACCCTCAAGCGAGAGGGTAAGACACAGAAAGACATTTCTGAACCAATAGGCTGTTCCCAGAGTGCTGTATCAAGGCACCTCAGTGGGAAGTCTGTGGGAAGGAAAAGTGTGGCAAAAAACGCTGCACAACGAGAAGAGGTGACCGGACCCTGAGGAAGATTGTGGAGAAGGACCAATTCCAGACCTTGGGGGACCTGCGGAAGCAGTGGACTGAGTCTGGAGTAGAAACATCCAGAGCCACCGTGCACAGGCGTGTGCAGGAAATGGGCTACAGGTGCCGCATTCCCCAGGTCAAGCCACTTTTGAACCAGAAACAGCGGCAGAAGCGCCTGACCTGGGCTACAGAGAAGCAACACTGGACTGTCGCTCCAAATTTTGCATGTCATTCGGAAATCAAGGTGCCAGAGTCTGGAGGAAGACTGGGGAGAAGGAAATGCCAAAATGCCTGAAGTCCAGTGTCAAGTACCCACAGTCAGTGATGGTCTGGGGTGCCATGTCAGCTGCTGGTGTTGGTCCACTGTGTTTTATCAAGGGCAGGGTCAATGCAGCTAGCTATCAGGAGATTTTGGAGCACTTCATTCATTCCATCTGCTGAAAAGCTTTATGGAGATGAAGATTTCGTTTTTCAGCACGACCTGGCACCTGCTCACAGTGCCAAAACCACTGGTAAATGGTTTACTGACCATGGTATTACTGTGCTCAATTGGCCTGCCAACTCTCCTGACCTGAACCCCATAGAGAATCTGTGGGATATTGTGAAGAGAAAGTTGAGAGACGCAAGACCCAACACTCTGGATGAGCTTAAGGCCGCTATCGAAGCATCCTGGGCCTCCATAACACCTCAGCAGTGCCACAGGCTGATCGCCTCCATGCCACGCCGCATTGAAGCAGTCATTTCTGCAAAAGGATTCCCCACCAAGTATTGAGTGCATAACTGAACATAATTATTTGAAGGTTGACTTTTTTTGTATTAAAAACACTTTTCTTTTATTGGTCGGATGAAATATGTTTTGAGAATTTGGGGTTTTCATGAGCTGTATGCCAAAATCATCAATATTAAAACAATAAAAGACCTGAAATATTTCAGTTGGTGTGCAATGCATCTAAAATATATGAAAGTTAAATTTTTATCATTACATTATGGAAAATAATGAACTTTTATCACAATATGCTAATTTTTTTAGAAGGACCTGTATAATTGTTCATGAAGGCTGGGAATTAAAAGTGCCTTACATTCAGGTGTGCATAACTGTTAGACATGTTTTCTTTAACAGATCAAATTAGCCAAAAAAGAGATTTAACGCAGACTGAAAAGTCAAACATTGTAAAATGCTCATGAGAAGGAAGCAACACTAATGCAATACTAGACATTGCAGTTAAGACATGACCATTGGACAGTGAAATGCTCATTGGGTCAGCAGGGTCAGACAAAAACAGGTGGCGAAGAAAAGACACGTTAACAGCAAAATACGAATTAAGGTGAAGAATTAAGTGTGAAACCATCATGAAGCCTTTAGTCTCCAGTGCCACCATTTTCCAGAACTGCAACCTACCTGGAGTCTCCAGAAGTGCAAGGTGTCAGGATCTCAGAGACTTGAGTTAGGTAAAGAATCCTAAAAAATGACCCCTACTTCATAAGAATCACAAGCTGATGTGTTGTAAAATACACAAAGACTGTTTTTTATAGGCATTATAGACAGATAGATTGAGAGTGACTCTTGAAGGACCAGCACCACATCCTCTTGTACCATGGTTTGAAGAATTCATCTTCCAGAATCTGGCAGGAAGTTTTGGGAGTTCATTTTTACTCCATTTCTGCAAAACGGACTTCAGGATAGGAGATGGACTTAAAATGAACTCCAAAACATCCTGCCAGAATCTGGAAGATGAATTCTGTACATTTACAATTACAGTTACAATTACTTATGCATATGGTTTAAAAACATGTCGTAAGGCACAGTGTGAAGTTTCCGGCATTGATCAACGAGTCTGTCCACAATAGAGAAACAAGACACAAGACACATTATATATGTCAAAAAATGTATTTGACTTCAGATTGGAGTGACATGCAGCATGTAAAAAAATGGCAATGAAGATACAAAGCAACTGACTCTTCCAGTTTCATTGATTATTATGGGTGTGATTTACTGTAGTTTTGGCCTGTCACAAGGCGCCACTCTTGTCCGGCGTAGGCACTTTGATAACAAAAACAAGCTAATGGAAAATTCATCACGTAGTAACTATGACAGGGTGGCCATCCAGAGAAGGTTTTGTTTTCATTCATTTGTGAGTCACTCAATAGGAGGTCGCTGTCAGTTGGAAGTTATTGCGGCGTTTGTTGACAACATGTGATTACTGCTGCCCCAGCTGTGACTCAACCCTCAGAAACACAAGAGTGACAGCGTCTTTGACATAAAGAGACATTCTCAAAACAGGTCGGACCAACCTCTGCTTTGTCGTGCCTTCCGGCAGCAGACCTCTCAAGCACATCTCACCTAATACACATTCAAGCTGCCCCTCCTGTCATTGCACTACGATGATTGATGACTGCGCGTGAGGAACAGACAAGTTGGAGAAGAAAAAGAGATTACAATCTTAGATGCCAAGATATTACAATAACAAATGAAAAGACTTTGGGATGTAAAAAAATACGCCGAAAGCTTTTTGGTCTAGTTTCGACTTGCATCAAGTAAAAAATCTTTGTATTGCTACAAATGTTGCACTGTCATGAAAATCCACTACACCAGAGCCCCAAGCATAATTCCAATGTTCTGAATATAGGAACACTTATTAGAAACGAAGGTCCTGTCCTGTTCAATAACAAATGCAAGTGTTAACATGAAGGAATTCAGTCCTCGGACAGGGATGTCTGTCCTTTTCACAGAAATTGCTTTTAATTTATAGAAAATCTATCAATAACTAAAGACCAGTCAACTAGTTTTTCACTGAGAAATTGCTAGTAAACTTCACAAAAAATTACAAAGAAATTGGAAGTAACACAGTGAACTAAACGTGACATTTTGAAGAAGAAAAACTGATTGAACTGAGTGATATTAATAGATTAAATAATAATATTAATTTAAGTGTGCAGTGCTTTTTTGTTCCTGTTGTTTATTAAAAGTTATTTAATAATCGTCATATATTGGATTGGGTGGATTAACTACTACAGCTGATACTGATACGGCAAACTCTTAATATGAATTTGCCTGTGTCTCCTTTTGCTGGAGCAGGGAGATCGTTCCCTCGAGGACCACACAAGGGACTTTCTAGATCTGCCTCACCTGCTTAAATGGAGCCAACACCAGCCCCACTCCGGACCCAGAGCCCAGCTAGCTGTCCACCACGCCCAGCACAGACCCGTGCCCGCCACAGAGCCTGAGCAAGAGCAACCTCCTAAGGCCTTCTTCGTCCCAGAATGGTACTATTATTTGAGGAAATGGAAGAGGTTATTGCCCAGAGTCTCCTTTGTTGCTAAAGATCCAATCCAGCCTCCCTCTCCTGCCTTTCTGCCTAAGCCAGCCAATTCCTTGGCCCCACCTCCGCTGGCTCTCTTCAGTCCCTCGACTTCTCTTCTGGTGGCTCCGCTCTGCTACTCTGATTGGCATCGGGTCTTCCGGTCTCCAGCTCCGCTCTGGTGCGTGGATCCCCCGAGTAAACCTGGGACCGTCATACTTACAGCTTCATCAGGCTGCTTTGTCTATCCAGCTCTGCCTTGGTCAGTTGTCACTATGCCTACGCCACAAACTTCCGGGCCTTCATTAGAATCTCATCTCGCCACCCCTCTCAGTTCTGTCGGACTCCTCCTTTGCTCCAGCTCTACCTTGGTCCTCAGTCCCACAGTTCCACCTCCGTCCTCCTTCACCCTGGCTCTGACTTGGCCTCCAGGTACGTCCTATGGTGTTGGCTGCTCCCATCATCTCCTCAGCTCTGCCTGGGTCTTCAGCTCTTAATTTTAAATTCACAACATATCAATATTATTATTATTAATTTTAAAAAAATCAAGACTGTTACGAAATGTGTTTGTACACATACAAAACTAAAGTTACAGAAAACATACATTTGATTTTCGACTCTTATAATGACTGCGATCTTGTCTTGTTTTTGGCTTGACATTTTGTCTTTTAATTGTGAACATTTTGATGTAATGCCCATAAATCAGCTTCGGTATAATTTATCTGTACAAGTCTCATTCCAAAAGCTCAGCTTTAAGACCTCCAGCCCTTTTGGTCTTTGCTTCTTTTCAAACGTCAGGTTGTTTGATTCATACCATAAGCATCAGCACTTCCAATGATTTCTCTTTATTTTTCCCCTGCCACAGATTTCTTTAATCAAAAAAATCTTATGAAATGACTCTAGAAGTGAATACTCAACTCCCTTTTTCTCACACAAGGCAAATTGCCAGTTCATTTCATTTGGAATGAAGCTGTTTTTATGCAAGTGGTGTGGAGACAATCACACACACACGCTTCTAAGAGCTGACAGACTCGCACATGAAGACACTCAACCAAAAATGGCCTGGAAAATATGGAAAATGCTCAAGTGGTGACCATAACTAGTGTACTCAAATCAGTTTGGGTTTGTACAGAGGGGTCAATGGAATGCCTGTTTGTGGTAACACTACACCACTTTTCTTTGAAAGCCCTTTCATTGCTCATGTAATCACATTGACAACAGCAATTAGTTATAATTGACTACATGAAGGGATTTATTTTGGGTCTTTGCGGCTTGTTGAGGAGAGGTGGGCTGTTGCTTTGCTAAGAAATCACACTCACAATTTAATTTGACAGGTGATAAAATGGGCACAAAAAAAAAAATTGCGCACTTACATTGGCCGACGGACCACAGGCCAATCTACCTTTATATAAAAAAGTACACTTTAGCATACTTATCACTTATTGCTAAAACAAAAATGCACTTAATAATATTAATAATTAATAATTAGCATTGTTTATTTCAGTAAACTGCGTTTTTTTTACATAAGGTTAATTCAATGCCATTTAGATGAACCAGGTTAACATTCTTAATTTTATCTAAAAAAATAAGTTCAATTATTCTAAAATTAATATCAAACAAAAACAAGTAGTCCAATTTAATTGATTATTTTTATTTAATAAAATAACATTTTTACAATATTTACAATTGTTAACAAGAAACATTTTACAAAATCTTATTGGCTAGCCAGAAGATGGTTTATTTACATACGAGGAATGCCCAAAGTAGTTATTTTTAATTATTAAAACAATTGTAATTGTAATTAACAGTTAGTGAAAAACACTAACATACCAGAATCTCTTTTAAATATAAAAATAAAAGAACATTAAACATTAACAAGTCTCCCAATTGTTTCATCTTGATTAAAAACAATGCATACAATAACATTTTATTTCAACATTTACTCTCTGTATCCAGTCCTGTGCAAAGCATGATGGGAAGGGGAAATCCTGTCCCTGGTTTCTATAATGCAGTTAAAAAAATGTATATATATAAAATAATTAATGTACTCTCAACTCAGATGGATCAAGTAAAGTGGTCAAAAAGAATTGAGTTGGATTGTGAACTTAATTTACTGAAGTAAATTGAACAAGCATACTTAACTGAAACATGTTCTTTCAAAATTTAAATATTAATAAGAGCTAAAATGCAACTGTTTCAAGTGAATGATAAACCTTATTCAATGGTGTTAAATGAAAATTGTTTTATAAATAAACAACAGTATCAACTTTTTTATTTTGTTTGCATGTTAATTGTTATTAAATTAAAATGTATTATAGTTTAAATTATATATATATATATATATATATATATATATATATATATATATATATATATATATATATATATATATATATATATATATATATATATATATTTAACTATAATACATTTAAAAATACTTTAAATGTATTCAAATAACACAATACAGTAAAAATTATAATAAAGTACTTTACATTAAAATAACGTAATTTATTTAAAGCATGTCAAAAGTTCATTAAAATATGATGTAAAATGTGCTTTAAGTAAAACCTTTTTAAATGTACTTACATGTTCAGAAATGCCCAGGAAAGTGTAGCACATTTAAGTACATCATATTATCTACAAGAAGTTTTTGTAAATGTACTTTTAATATAAGATTTGATATTCACAGTGTACATTCAATACAATTAAGCACACTTAACTTTTAAAGGAGAAGTCCTTTTAAATTGGGCCAGTAAGAAACCACCAAGAAACTACAGAGTAAAATGCTAAAATCCACTCGGAACCGCAAGTATCTGCATAGCAGCACCCTAGCAGCCATCCACATCTTCATTTGCACTGGCAACACCACTTGTATTTTCTTCATAAAACGTTGAAATCTGGTAAAAAAAAAAAAAGTTCTAAGATCGCTTTGATGCATCATATATAATTTTGTTCAAAGAGGAAGTTCTGTCCTCCCAGCTCCGCTGGCTCATGTGAAGGTCACTGGATAACAATGTTACAGCTTCAATTCAAACACAAAGCCTTACATCAGTGGGCAAGAGCAGAAACAATTCAATTTGATGTCATTAGCTGACCAAGATGAGAGAAGGAAATTTACCTTTAACAAGATTAATGGGCAATTACAGGGACATCCCATTAATTTCAGATAGTTCACTGATTTACAGTGGCAGAGCATATTGACCTGAAATAGCATCAAAGATTCTGGCAAGATTCTATTGGTTTATGGTCCTAACACATGCTTTCTCACTGTTAACCTGTCATGTGCAAGCATGATGGTACAGCCAATCACAATGGTACAGCTACAAATAAAGGACTTGTGTGAAGAGAAGCCATACATTTGTGTGAGAAAATTATCCATATTTAAAACTTTATGAACTAAAATATCTGACTTCCGGTAGAAGGCCTACGCAAGTCGACTAATTTGACGTGCTTTTTAGTGTTAATTAATATTAAGTTAAATGCACTAAATTGAAACTTCATCATTACAAATGACAAACATTCAATATACATTACATAGAAATACAAATAGAATAGGAATGCATTTTTATATCAAATTAGTTTACCATGAATGCTTGTCAGTACATTCAGCAACATGTTAACCATATTTCAAAGACAATAAAAGTAATTATGATATTAAATATAATGTTTCTACTCAAGTGGGTCCAAAAAGTACTTTTATGTTCAACTAATTGCATTTGATGTAAATTTAAACTTGAGTACTTTTTCCTTTATTTGTAAATGACATGCAGTTGTGCATTTAACTGTAAAAACAACAAAAACAAACAAACAAAGAAAAAAACAAAACATGCAGCGTCTGAAAACATATTCAGTTCACACTTAAGGATATTATTTTAAAGTATGTTCATTCTGTAATAAGTACTCTTTGCTAAAATAAATTGTTTTTATATCTAGCACAAAAAACTGGGGTTTAAGAATAAACGATTGAGAATGTTCAATCAGTTACTCACGGTGTTCCACAGGGCTCAGTGTTGGGTCTGCTTTTATTTATATATTATATATTTATATATTTACCACTTATGACATTAACTTCTATTTTTACGCTGATGCCATACAATTGTACATATCTACCAAATCCAAACCTGCTTCAGTACTGACTAAATGTTTGCAGGATGTTAACAGATGGATGACAATTTAATGACAGGCTAAATATCAATATTTGATATGGATGACAGGCTAAATATCAAGACATTTAAAAAAAAAAATGTAAATCTAAAACAACTCTTAACCCTACTTATTGTTAACTGTCCGGGTAATATTCCCACCCAGGTGAAAAGTCCTGGTGTTATATTTGATGGTTGCTTTCTTTTGAATCCCATATTAATAATATTTCATGTACTGCATTTTTTCAATTACTCAACATTGCTAGACTCCATCCATCACTTTCTCAGCTTTAGTTATTAGTCGACTCTGAGTCTGCTATGACTAGCTATCATGCTAGTAAATCTCACTCATTTAAAGTCAGCACCAAGACCTGTGAAGCTGTAATCTACTAACTTTTACTGTACAGTCGAAGCTGCCCGGCCAGATAAACTAGATAATCTTCTAGGTTTTAGGATTGCAGTATTGTGGCGGTAGGCAGAGGTTGTGGGGTAGTGTATACCCTTGGGCTCAGGGATTGTGGATTAGTTGGATTTTCTGAGCGGCTTTTCAACAGGAGCAGCAGTGAGTCATCAATTCCTTTAGCCCTCTGAAGTTCTGGGGTTGTAAAGATGGCAGTGCTTGGCTTTGCTTAAGGCCCTACCTGACGATGCCAGAAATTAGTTGTCCGGTACTCATCTCTGACCTTTAAAGAGAAGTTAATAAGGCTTACCCTCAAAAGAACTGCTGCCACAGCACAATTATTTTCATTCCAGCTTGCACAAACAAGAGCCAATTGAAAAGAGACGAAGGGCCATCGAAGCAGCTAAATGATCACTGGTCATTTAAGGAAATCCAATTTGAAAAAACAAATAATCACTTTGAATTAACAGATGGTGCGCAAGACCTGTCCACTAGGCTAAAATAAAATAAAATAAAACCCCTAAAACCACTTAAAAATGGCCCAGTGCAATGATTTTATTTATTTGTTTCAGCCACAATTATCTGATTTGACTTAAACCTCATGTTATTCCAGCAGTATTGTCCCAGTTCTGTGGAAATTGCAGAAACAAATTCCGCTGGTCCTGGTTGCGTAGTGATAAATAAATCTTCTATTCTAAACCGGATGGATAAGAAGAGAGAGCATGTTCTCCCGGTGACCGAGTGGAAATGGAGAGGTGGAGCAAGCTCACAGCTTTATTAGGAAGCGCTGGAGATTGATTTCCTGTCAGGGTTGGGATGAGATTGATGGGGGTTTGGGAGAGGGGGCGTGTGGGTGTCTACGGCAGTACCAGTGTCTGAGAACTCCAGAACCAGGCTTTGCAGCTTCTTTGTAATGAACACATTAGTCTACAGCTCCTTATCCATATTTGATGAGGATCTCAGAGATAATTAAACGCTTCGGCCCTACCATCCGGCCATCTTTTGGGTTATTTCACGCACTGCAAACTGTGTGGGTCAATGTCTTTCGTATAATAGGAGGCCTTAAACCTCCAATAGGCACTTTAGATCTCACAGGGCTGAAAAATGAATGGTCCACATCTAAACTGTAACATGTTTAGGATCCATTTACGTCTATTTGGCTCCCAGTGGTATCGATCTGCTCTATTTAATTTCTCGTTCTAATGAAGCCTCTTTTAAAGAGCTTCTGTCATTATGAACTTACAAGAAAAGCCTATTAACGCTCACTCAAAATGCACTGTATAACATTTGTTAAGTCGTAGTGAAATAAAAATTGACTTTATTTACTTTCATTAATTATTAAAATAGCTTCCTGGTCTTACAATTGATCAGTGCACATTATTCCAAGAATATTTTGGAAAATTTGTCTGATGTCACCTAGGTCATGCAGGCTATTCATTATTGTTAGTGTTTACGTTAACTAACAGCTAAATGTTGGATTATTACTTGGCTATTCAGTTCTATTTTTAAGCTACTGTTGTATGTAATGTAGCATTTCTAATGATTGCATATCCTGTTTCACTCAAAATTATGTCACAAGATAGGTTGCAAATGACATTTCATGTTGACATAATGTACAAATCTAAAATGTGCACACTATCATTGTATATTTAAGTATTTCTTAATTTTCTCTTTATTCTGTATGTTTGCATCCTTCTGTAACTGTGCTATTCACTTGTGAAAAAAGAGTATTTATTATGAAAATATGCTTTAAGTGCAAACTGCATGTAATGTTTTCTGATTTAAATGTGCAATTTAAAAGGGAACTTAAGTCAGCTCTTTTTAAGCAGACTTAAGTAGCCTTTTATTAGAATAATAGTATATTATTTGCCAGTACAGATTTATATATATATATATATATATATATATATATATATATATATATATATATATATATATATATATTTGTTTACATTTTAAGTACTGCTGAATAGTTAAGCTTATTTTGTTGTTCCTTCACTCTAATTGAACTTTTTAAAATTATGAATACCTTAAAGGGTTAGTTCACCCAAAATTCTGTCATTAATGACTCACCCTAAACAAACACGGAAGAGTAGACAATGCGGAATAAAGTTGTAGTTTTTGTTATTTTTGGACCAAAATGTATTGTCGATGCTTCAAAAGAGTCTAACTAACCCACTGATGTCACATGGTCTGCTTTGATGATGTTTTTCATTCCTTTCTTCTTACCTTTCTGGACACGGACTGTAGAGTGTGCATTCACTTTCAGTGGAGGGAGAGAAAGCTCTCGGACTAAATCTAAAATATGTTAAACTGTGTTCCAGAGATGAACGGCGGTCTTACGGGTTTGGAACGACATTAGGGGGAGTCATTAATGACAGAATTTTCATTTTTGGGTGAACTAACCCTTTAAGCTACAGCTTCTCCTACACAGTTTTTATACACAGTGATCAAAATGAACTACCACATAGAAGGAGGTGTCATATATTCTGACATGTTTTGCTAAGTCTTCAAAGTTTCCTGACTAAATAACAAGCAGTAGGTGTGTTTGAGTGTGTGCATGTCCACGTGCACTCTCAATGCTAATAAAAGTCCAGGATGTGGAAGGGGTCCTGCTGTAGAGCCCATTCCTCCACATGTTTTACAAGGGGACGTGGAATGTGATGTGGGCCCACTGCAGCCCTTAGATGCTTTTAACAGTGGGGCCGCAGTCAGAACCACAGGCCCGCCGGCCAATGGGGAAGGGCGGCACTCGAAATGGGGAACAGGCAGCTGTAAGTTCTTACAGGCTATGCTTGAGTAAGTGCAGAAAGAGTGCCCGTGAGGTGACTGCAAAAAACAGGGTTAAGTCTGCAGTATATTTCCGTCCCCCACATCAACACGCCGCTACACCATACCACATGCAAAACGCAAAGAAGCGCTCGCCCACAGAACGACTTCCGATCCACCCGCAGTATATCAGGCCCAGTTTCAGATTAGATCTCAGACACTTCAGAATTCATCATTAATGGAAAATGAAACTATGAGGCTCTGAAGTAATTGGATGAAACTTTAAAGCACATTTTAGAGCTTTCAGGCCTGACTTCATTTTATGGTAAAGATTATCGATGGAAGAAGGAAGCCGCGCTAATTTATACCTTTGAAAGGCAGCCCTCTTTACTGATAAAAGAGTGTATTAAAACGTAGGCTTTTCTCTGAGCTTAAAAAAAGTAAGACTTTTCCTTAAGTTTCAAGATAGTAACTCTGTGGGGAAAAAAAGGACTCGCATTAAACGGTGTCATCCCAACCACTATCTATTTTCATGGAAATTTATTTTCATTTTGTTGATGTCAGTGCTCTGACTTAATACCTGCATGACTGGTGCTTAATCAAATAGCTTTCCAAACTCGCTGACCTGAAAGCAACGTGCCACCTGAATCCAAGCCACCTACTAGAGATTTTAAAGTGCCTCTAATATGCTTTTTTGCACTTGTTAATTCTGAAGGGGAGGAATTACAGTTGCAACATCTTATAATGTACCTTAAAGTACTTGAGTAGTGTGTTACTGAGAAACATCCTTATCAAGTCGTCATTGACATGCAACTGCACAATAACACAAACAAGACTGAACTGAGGAAACTAAGGGCTTAAATACTCAGGGAGAGCTAACTAACCAGAACTGAAACAGGTCCAGGATTAATCATAACCAAAACATGATGAAACTAAACAGACATAGACAGATTAAGTCCAAATTAGAAAGTAGGGTGGGGGCTCTGGAGGTGGAAACAAGAGGACCTGGCGGTGGGACAAACCAAGGTTGCACTGATGGTAGGAAGAGCCCGGACCAGGAGGAGCCAGTTGGGGACCCAGAGCACAGCTAGGACGAAGGCCCATGGCAGAGTCGAGGGAATGAGGAGCCATGGTGGAGACTTGGCAGGGGAACCCAGGGGGACAACAGATGGAGATGGAGCCGATGGAGGTGGAGACCCAGGTGAAGCCGAAAGGCGATGAGATGAGATGAGATGTGCGACTGACCAAGGTACAGCCGGAGGGACGAGGGATCCCAGTGGAGCAGTGATGATAATGGTCCCTGGTGGAGCCGACTGGTCAGCGAGCCGAGGTGGAGTAACAGACTTGGTGGTTAGACGCAAAGCCAGGGGATCCTTTTAACAATGCGGAGCTAAAAATCGGAAGACCAGAGGTAGATCAATGCAGCAGAATGGAGTCTGAGGAGGAGCTGAGGGACTGAAGGGAACCTGCGGATGTGGCGTGTGTGCGGGACTTCCTTCCATCCCCTCATACTCCACGAGCACACCCAAGGAAAGGCCTTCAAGGAAATAGCTTTCAATTATACTGGAATGTTGAATGGCCATAATTAACGGATAAAGTTGTAATAGACATCAGTATTGGTAGCGGTGATACTCGCCTTTATTCATAGCGCTTAATAAAAAGATGCCATTAAACAAATAATTAAAATACACTGTCTTTAAGTTGTTTCTACATGATTTTGGAGATGAAATGTGAAGGTGTTAAAAACTTTAATGATAAGTGTGATTAATCGTAATTAATTACAGAAAAAGGTGTGATTGATTAGTAAATGTTTTTAATGGAATGACAGGACTCACAATAATATAAATCTGTGATGACAAGCCATTTACGGCAGCCTGGTTTGACCTTCGCTCTGAGGTTCTGTACACAGCACATATTATAACAGCACACAGAAGTGTGTTTTGGTGTATAATGTTGATTTATAAACGGGGCCGACCCAACAGAGCTCCAGTTGACTGATGGGGCCCTTTCCGTGAGCCGGCGCAGGACTCAGGAGGGAGGAGTCTAGCACTGCCACGCAGGACCTCTTGATTTAGAGGAATAAAACTGTCCATTATCGCTACTTCTATTCTGGTGTTCCGTAATGCTCGTGTAATGGGATCCTAGACCATAAATGAGCGAGTCGAGCGGCTGTTTAACAGAGCCTCAACCCATAATCTCTGCACACTGGAAATTATGTGCTTAAACCGGTACGTTATTAATCAAAGACAGACAAGAGGAGACTGCAAGTCCCTTTAGGGAGAACAGAGAGCACATTTGGTAGCATTTAGTGTTGCAAGTAACTGCTAGAGGTGTGCATTATGGGATATCGCCCTTTAGCATTTCCTTGTTAATGAATTGCAAAGTATTCCCATCACCAGATAAAACAAAACCTGGATGTTTATTTCTTCTTTTTTTTCTTCAGCAAGAGAGGATGGAGGGCAGTCCATCAGTCTTGGAGAGAACAGGGAAGCCGTTAAGACACAGGCCTGACCTTTTATCCTGCGCTGGGCAGCTCATCTGTCTTGCATCCTGGCAGTGCGAGGTGTGTGTGTGTGTGTGTGTGTAGAATCCAGCTTCTAGAATCAGAACAGAGAACAATCCTATCATCTGCATGAGATGCTATAAACACTCTTTCTCTCACTTGCTCGCCGCTCACACATCATGTTCTCATTCGTCCTGCTGCCTTCTATGATCAAGGAGTAAATGTCTTTATTTAGAGTCTTAGTGTCTCTTTGAAATGAGGCATACAAAAATAAAAATAAAAAAATAAATAAAACAAGAATTCCTTAATAAACAACTTTTTACATTTTAAACCATGAACTCTTAAGTTCTTCTAAAATTCAAGTCACCTTTATTTATATATCGCTTTCAGAGTTTCAAAGCAGCATTAAGGTGATGTGAAGTGGCTTAGATCTAATATTTAATATCAACCTTTTGATTTATTTTTTAAGTGAAGATTAAATCAAAATGCACACAGTTTACTTTCTTAATAATCCTGGTCTTTTATGAATGATTCATCAGTGCATGTTATTCCAAAGTATGAAAATGTTCATCTTCGTAATCTTTAATCAAAATGTCACAATCACAATCCGCTTAATTCCTGCTGAATAAAATCAATGTAAATAAATAAATAAAACACCCAAATCTTACTGAATATAATTTTCCATATGTATAATTATTATTATTTTCTTTTTATTATTATTATTGTATTAATATTGTTATTAATAACATATTTATTTACTTACATAAATATATGAAAAATACATACTATACATTTAAAATATAATAAAAAAATAAAATAATAATAATAGTAATAATTTATTGTAACATGTTGTATTTAATTTTATTTTAAATGTTAAAAAATACTTTATATAATATATTTACATAAACCAACCAATGTCTTATTGGAATCTCCTGTTTCATTGTTTTTTTATTATTATCATTAACATTATTATAATAATTATTATTATTATTATTATTATTATTATTATTATTATTATTATTATTATTATTATTATTATTAACTTATTTACATACATAAATATATGAAAAAATAAGAAATAATTATTATAAAATATTTTATAAGTATTAATATAAATATAACAATATAAAATATTATAATAAAACTAATTATAATACAAATATACTATGAATATTTTAAATTTAGAATAAAAACTAACAATTTGCTTAACATGCTTAACATTGCTTGATTTTGTTTTAAACTTAAAAAATATCTTATATATAATATACAATGTATATTTATCATATTTTATTGCATATATTTATGTAAATATGATTGATTGATTGATTGATTGATTGATTGATTGATTGATTGATTGATTGATTGATTGATTGATTGATTGATTGATTGATTGATTGATTGATTAGAACATCTCCTGGTACGATTGGGCATATGATGATATAAGTAGTGTTCTTTTAGAAGCATGGCCCACAACCAGACAGACAGATTATTCACCATCTCTATAACATTTAAGCACCATACAGAGCCCCTACATTACTCTCCGCACTCGCTTAGTGCGTTTCAGCACTTCATCAATCAAGCAAACGGCTCATGGATCGTATTTGCAAAATATGCAGCCTTGTGGAGATGGAAATTACCATAAAGTGTTTTTGTCAAGACAATATTTTTCATTAATAATACATTTTGCACTAAATTACTAGAAAAGTATTCAGAAAGTCCATGAGGTAAAATATATTTTAGAACTTCTGTAAGTTTTTTATTTGTGTGTGCTGGCTTTCAGCAGTTTTGGCGCGCCAGCCGACATCCCAACAATGTCAATTGAATCTGATGAATCTGCATGCTGTAAATCAGTTATGATGTTTTCATGTCCCCACCATGAGATTGTAAGGGATTTCCAGAAACGGAGAGCCAGCACAGTATTTTCACTGATTCTTAAACCACACCGCGACCCACAGCTGCATACACAGTTACTTGTCCTTTAGCATACGCTGCTATTCAGAGATTCAGTTCAAATGACTGCACTGATGGCAGAAACAATTCCCTGCAGGGATCCTGGGTGCTAGCGGATTTCTCAGGAGCACAATACTGATAAATCTTCAGTTGGCCCTACCTGGGATTTGACTTTGACCTTGTTGGCAGCAATCTGGATCAACTCCTTCAATCACTGCTCGCCCCGGTTCACTGCGCCAGGGATCATTGGAATGGCAGTACCTGGAAAATGGAAAACCACACAAGATAGAATAAGAGTAATGTTTGGAAGAGTGGTGACAACACACACATTAATGCAACTTATTGTTAAACATTGAAAATCATTTATGTAATGTATGCTATGTGTAATGCATGTGGGGTGGTGGCACATGGTAAAGACAAAACTGCTTCAGATTTGAGAACATTTTTGCAGAGTAAAATACCACATACTTTCATATATTTATAATAATATGACACATTCTGTAAGGTGTCAACTATATAATGAAGCTAGATTTGAAGTAAAATACGATTCATTATTGTCACATTCCAAACAAGAAGAGAGTTGAGGATCTTTAAACAGCAGACTTTATTTAATTAAACAAAATAAAGCAGGTAACCCATCCAGGAGCAAACATAACAGCTTTGTAAAACAAAGACAAAACCAGACCAAAGAAACCCAGGGCAATACAAGCTACAGGTGTGGCAACTTAAACAATCAATGAGTTGCTATGACAACAAATGAGAACTTTCAGGAAACCATGGAAAGAACAAGGACGAGAACTTTAGTAACAGAAACAGGTAAAAAACAAACAAAACTTAACATAACCCTGACAATTATATTATTTTATATTATATTAACCGAAGAACAGACCCTCAAATTGAGTTTATTTAGTTAAAGGGTTACTTCAGCGATTAGCATTAAGCTTTGTATCAGTAGAAACCCGGGAGTATATTCAAATTATCCTACTTTCCCCCCTCATATGACCCTGAGACGAGATAATTATGTATTTTATTTCTGGAAAAATTCCTCCGATGACGCAAATATCGTCATTTTGTGTCATCGGAGGAGTGTTTGTCCAGAGGCTGAAGACTACAGCCAGCAGGAGGCGCTGTTTCCTCATGTTTTCAACATCACACTCACAGCACTCGCCCGAGCTGCGGAGATTCATGTAAACGGAGCGGTGGAGAGCAAAGGGAGTGTTTCAACTCTTCAAATGAACTTCCTATGAAAGTTAAGCTTCCAAAGACATGAACTGAAAATGCGTCAGACTGATCCCGCGCTGTGATGTTATGCCACGGCCGTGCTCCTCAGCTCATGTGATGAATGTAATCCGATCCTGCTGTGTTTGTGCCGTGACACTCAATCGCTCACTCACATTATATTGAACACACACGTTCAGTTTTTAATTGTAGTGTCTCTAACTGAACTGATTTTATGTAAATGAACGTGGTAGGCAAGTGATCCAGTAATCCAGTAGCCGTGCCTAGAGTAGGGCAGTGAAGCAGTGCATTCTGGGAATTGTTGTCTTTCATCCCCATGAGACAAAAATAAATGTTCTGTGTTTTCTCAGTCTAGAAGGCACCAAATTCAAAAATAATTTCACATTTCTACTACATTAATGACCGAGTTTAAATACAGATTCATCTTCCCAACGCTGAAGTACCCCTTTAAAAAAATGAAGTTTGCTGGGGTATTTTGGCTGGATTCTCCAGGACGGCGGCCTCTCCCTCACAGCCTGATCCGTCCACCCCAGAGCCAAGAGTGGACATGAACCTGATAGATCTGTGGTCCATGAATCCAGTTCCCACCCAGATCCCCACCTCTGAATCCTTGTCTTCTTCACCAGTCCTGTCCGGAGATCTTCTTCCGCCTATGTTCCGTCCTGGTCCTATCTCCTCTGCTGGTTATGGCCAGTCCCCTGGAGCTGTCATCTCTACTGGTGTCCTCGGCCCTGCCCGCCGCTACCTCCATACAGCTCTTCTGCCTCGCTTCAGGCTTCCCCTCCACCAGCTCGACATGAGGCCCTGGCTGCACCTCGGCCCTCCAGGCCCATGTCTCCACTTTGGCCTGTCAGCCCGTTGGCTCCGCACCGGCTCTGCGTTTCCTCGTTTCCCCTGTGGCCCGTCTGCGCTGGGACTCCTCTGGGCTCCCTCGTCCATCAGTCAGTCGTCGTCAACTCGACGGCCACCTCCAAATCCACTGTTTGATGTTCAGTTACGGCACGAGGATGCACCTTCCGGGTAGAGGGACTACTGTAATGTGTATGTTCTGTTTAGGTGAGTTCTCCTGTATTTTCTGTCCGTTCCAATTTGTACTAATGTGGTTGTTCTCTCCTTCGTAATTCTGCTTGGATTACATTTTGTTAAGACTATTATATTATATTATATTCTCAAATCTTATTGGCTGAGAGCCTTTTCCAGCTGTGTGATATTCCCCCAAAATTAGCACCGGAAACCGTCACAACGTTTGTATAACTCCGCTTGCAACATTTCTAATAGATAGTGTCATGGCGGACGAGCAAACCACCACATTTTTACAAATACTACTGTTATTGTGTCATGGAATGTAGTTTTAAAGGGGTGATTGATTGCCCCTTTTTACAAGATTTAAAATAAGTCTCTGATGTCCCAAGAGTGTTTATGTGAAGTTTAAGGTTAAAATACCCCACAGTTCATTGTTTTATCATATTAAAATAGTCACTTTTTGAGGGTGAGCAAAAACGTGCCACTTTTGTGCGTCCCAAAGGCAAATGAGCTGATGTTCATGGGGAGGAGCTTCAAGAGCTTGTGTTAGCAGCTCTGATTACCTCATGCAGACAAGCAATGAAACTGTTCAGCCATTTCTTTAAAAGAACATATCTCCCTTTGCTTTGAACTTTGAGTGGCGTAACTTTGCAGATGTTGTTTATGCTCAAATTGCAACATTACTGAACATTCAATTCACAGGTAACAGCTCTGGTGGACACTCCTGCAATCACTCCTGACAATTATATTATATTAACAGAAGAACAGAGCCTCAAATTGAGTATATTTAGTTTAAAAAATGACTCACCAGTCTGAAGTTTGCTGGGGTATTTTGGCTGGATTCTCCGGGACGGCAGCCTCTCCCTCACAGCCTGATCCATCCACCTCAGAGCCAAGAGTGGACCTGAACCTGATAGATCTGTGGTCCACGAATCCAGTTCCCACCCAGATCCCCACCTCTGAATTTATTATTTACCTCTTCTTTACCAGTCCCATCTGGAGATGACCAGTCCCCTGGAGCCATCATCTCTACTGGTGTCTTCGGCCCTGCCCGCCGCTACCTCCATACAGCTCTTCTGCCTCGCTTCAGGCTTCCCCTCCACCAGCTCGACATGAGTCCCTGCATCAGCATGCCAATTGCACATTCCCTCAAAACTTACGACATCTGTGGCATTGTGATGTGTGATAAAACTGCACATTTTAGAGTGGCCTTTTATTGTGGCCAGCCTAAGGCACACCTGTGCAATAACCATGCTGTCTATTCAGCATCTTGATATGCCAGACCTGTGAGGTGGACGGATTATCTCTGCAAACGAGAAGTGCTCACTAACACAGATTTTGACAGATTTGTGAACAATATTTGAGAGAAATAGGCCTTTTGTGTACATAGAAAAAGTCTTAGATCTTTGAGTTCAGCTCATGAAAAATCTGGGCAAAAACAAAAGTGTTGTGTTTATAATTTTGTTCAGTGTATATATATGCATAGTGCATATTTGACAATTTGTTGATAAGCTTTGGCAGATGCGAGCTCCAAGCCGCAATCCTGGAGAATACAGCTTCATCTAGGCCAGTCCTTCGTGAATTTGAGCTGGCTTTTACTGTATGTTATCAAACGGGCAATCTTTGGTCTTATGAATCTTTTACTTTTTCCAGAGCAAATCGATTTGGCTAAGGGCAAAGTTTTATTTTACTGAAATCCTGTACTATAACTAGCGCTGCTTTTGTTCTTTTGACTGATAGGGGTACTTCAGTGCTGGGAAGATGAATCTGTATTTAAACTGGGTCATTAATGTAGTAGAAATGTGAAAATATTTTTGAATTTGGTGCCTTCTAGACTGAGAAAACAGAAAATGTATTTTTGTCTCATGGGGATGAAAGACAACAATTCCCAGAATGCACTGCTTCACTGCCCTACGAGGCCACTCTGGCTACTGGATTACTGGATCACTTGCCTACCACGTTCATTTACATAAAATCAGTTCAGTTAGAGACACTACAATTAAAAACTGAACGTGTCTGTTCAATATAATGTGAGTGAGCCGATTGAGTGTCACGGCACAAACGCAGCAGGATCGGATTACATTCAACACATGACCTGAGGTAATCACGGGATTCGCGGCGCATACATTCACAGCAATGCGAGTACGATGTTGAAAACATGTGGAAATAGCGCCTCCTGCTGGCTGTAGTCTGTAGCCTCTGGACAAAAACTCCTCTGATGACACAAAATGATGATATTTGCATCAACGGAAGAATTTTTCCAGAAATAAAATACATAATTCTCTCGTCTCAGGGTCATATGAGGGGGGAAGTACAATAATTTGAATATACTCCTGGGTTTCTAATGATACAAAGCTTAATGCTAATCGCTGAAGTAACCCTTGAACTATATATTTTTTTACCTTTATAATGGCAAATATTGTTTATTTAAACATTATTTTAAAAAATATCATAATATTTTATATAAATAATATGCCGTATTTGGTATTGAGATTATGATATGGACTTTAGTGAAAGTTACATTATTACAGCAGCAAAGTCTTTATGAGTGAGTCAGTAGCAAAGACTTTTATATTGAAAGGGACTAAAACAAGGTGGTGAACAAAAAAAGGCAACTTACAAATGCATTGACTCCATCAGGACTGATCGTGGCACCAATTTTGTGTGTGCACAAAAGGAATTAGAGGCCACCTTAAACCAGATAGACCATCACAAAATTCAAGATGGATTGCTGAGCGATCATGTCAGGTGGATATTTAATCCACCATTTGCAGCCCACTTTGGAGGAGTGTGGGAGAGATTAATAAATAAAAAAAAAATACTGTTCTAAAACAACAGACATTGGACGGTGAAATGTTACAAACAGCTTTGTTTAAAGTCGAATGCATTCTCAATGACCGGCCCATCACAAGTGTATCAGGTGACACAAATGATCTTGAACCACTACCACCAAATCACGTTCTGCAGTTGAAATCCAAACAGCTCTTGCCACCTGGACTCTTCAATAAGGATGACTTGTATGCTAGAAAGCGATGGAAACAGGTGCAATACTTTGCGGACCTTTTCAGGCAACGATGGACCACAGAATATCTTTCATTGATGAAGCAATGGCAAAAATGGGTCAATACCAAGAGAAACTTCAAAGTAAATGACATAGTAGCCATAGAAGACCATACAGCACCAGGGAACTCATGGAGGTCTTGTAATGAAGACCCTGCCAGGGCCCAAAGGTATTTTCGCGGTGTCTTAGTGAAGACTAGAACTGCTGTTCTACAAAGACCTATCACCAAACTCAGCTTGCTTCTGGAAGCTGAAGAATCAGCTTAAGAGACTGACAATGCAATGTGAGCATTCTATAATCTGTTTGATACACACGCTTTCACATATCCTGACAAACCTGTACATACCATTGCGTGCTCACACACACAAGTGCATATCTTTACATGCATGGAATTTTTCAATTTCGCACCACATATACACTCAAACAACACGCACTGTGATGGGAAATCCCCTTAACTGTTAAAGGGCACCTATAATGCCCCTTTTTACAAGATGTAATATAAGTCTCAGGTGTCTCCAGAATGTGCCTGTGAAGTTTCAGATCAAAATTCCAAACAGATCTTTTAATATATCATTTTGAAAATGCCAATTTTTGGTTTGAGAAAATTAGCTGTTTTGTGTGTGTCTCCTTTGAATGCAAATGAGCTGCTGCTCCCCGTCCCAGAGGGCGGAGCCTTCACACCTCCTGAACACCATGACAACTGAAACATGATACATCTGATTGTTTTAATGATCATCTCTATCGCAGACATGCTCATGTGACATTGCAGTTCTTCATCATCATGAAATATTATGAAATATTAAGCCTTACTCTCAAAAAAATGATTCAGGCCCCTCTTAGATATGACACATTAAAATTATATTCACTTTACTTAAACATATCTAATTTTCACACAACTTAATTTAATTGTGTTCAGTCAACCTAATATATTTATATCTGAAGTTTACTTAATTAATTTGTGTTAAAACTACATGAAATATTTGTGTTGACTTAACTAACTGGGCAGTGGATCTGTAGTTCCCAGCATGCTTTGCAAGGGACTCCATTAGGAGAGTAAATTTGGGGATTAAAGGGTTGTTTTATGTGTTTTTCTGTAAAGGGAAAGGTGTTGTTAGTTCATGTTAGTGTTTAATGTTCAGTTATGTTGAACAATTAGAGGAGTTTCTGTTATGTTTTTAAATTGTGTGGTTACCATTGTGCTGAAGAGTGGCGCCTGTGGTTAGGCTGTGGGCACTCAGTGATATATGCTAATGTCTGGAGTTACACAAGCCTTTTCTTATATTTTCATAATATAAATCGTGTTTTATGATGAAGTTTGGCACTTTCAAAAAAGTAATGTTATAGGTATATAATATAATGTAAACTATATTTGATAAAATTGAGTGGGACCAACTCAATTATATTTCATTGCATGAATTAGTTTTTTATGAGTTCGGGCTACACATATTTATTGGATGGAAAACCTGCCCTCAGTTAAATTGAGTTTGTCCAATGAGTTATTTTTTTGAGTGTATTGCTCTCAACTTGAGCACACACACCCGACGCATGCGCACAGAGAGCTGGATGTCTCGTCTGTGAGGAGGCTATTAAACTAGACTAGTTCTCTTTCATGTGTTAGTGCGATTAAAGCAGCACTAGGTAGGTTTTGCTCTCGGGGTCCCCCTACAGTTGGGAAACAGTATTGTCCTCTACTACTGTCGGAAACTCTGTCATCCTACATCAGGGGATGCGCGCGTGCATTTGTTGACATGCCAACCATGATAGCCCTGAACACTGCAGGAGGAGTTCACATGCAGGTGTTCTGCTTGCGTCGCGTGTGAAATCTCTTCATCCCAGGTACAGTAGCATATGTTTCAGATTGTCATATGAATATAATTTCATGAGTTTAATTTTTTTCAAACGCCAAATGATCGTGATGCTCATGTTTACAAGCCAGCGTCATTATAGTAGCCTAGTCTATTGTTTACCGTTTGACAGAATCTATATGATACTTCAATTCAATGTTTGAGTGGTAGGTAATAACCATAAATTGTCAATATTATAATATCAAGCTACCATAGATGAATCTGCAAATTTGAAAAATCGATTTTCATTATAGCTTGCAAATCGGTGGTGGAAGTGACGAATATGCCGTAAAGCAGTCGAATTTTGTAGTTCTTTTTGTTCTCGGGTTACTACCCGAAACCCGAAGTTTAAAAGTACGATTAAAAACAATACAGACCCTGTCGGGCTATGGCAGACGTGTCATTCAACCTATTGTAAGTCGATGTATCATCACAAGAGTCTTGAAAATATATTATGAAGGTTGAAAAGTTACCTGGTGCTGCTTTAAAATGTCAAATGCACATAAGGTTATGTATAAACACACAGAGTTCACATGAAAACACTTGGTTATGTCTGTGCACTTATGCAGCAAGTACAGAAATCATGTGTGTATATTAGATCTGTGTATTAAAGTGACATCAGTGTAATATACAGTACCTGCTGCTATATCTGCTGCTAATATGAATCAAACAAGAGAAGAACAACAGAAATCACTCACTGCTCTTGACTGACTGAACTTCAGTAGCTTTAATAAGAACACATCTCTTGAATGCTGCTGTTAATGCTCTGGAGGAGATAAACATGGCCGACTGTGTACAGCTCTCTGAGGGCGGGGCTATGCTAATTTGGCAGTGTTCATCAACAGTGGTGGGCGGAGCCTGTACACTATGATGTCACATTGCCAGGAATATGCAAACAGCTTGTTCTGAGACAGTGCTCATGATTTATGGGGATTTTAAAAAAAAAAGGTGTGTGTGGATTTTTACCATTATAGGGTGGTTGTGTACACACACTGCCAACACACATTTATGTTCAAAGACCTTATAAAAGTGAATTTTGCATAGTAAGTGCCCTTTAAAAGTACAAAGACTAAGATATCGCTTTCCTCAGCGGACATTCAAACTGATTTTTGTTTTATAATGGATATAATATTATGGACATCGACCTGAAGAATGAATGCTTTATCAGATGCAGGTATGCATGGCGTTATGTTATGTTATGTTATGTTATGTTATGTTATGTTATGTTATGTTATGTTATGTTATGTTATGTTATGTTATGTTATGTTATGTTATGTTATATGTTATGTTATGTTATGTTATATGTTATGTTATATGTTATGTTATGTTATATGTTATGTTATGTTATGTTATATGTTATATGTTATATGTTATGTTATGTTATGTTATGTTATATGTTATGTTATGTTATGTTATGTTATGTTATGTTATGTTATATGTTATGTTATGTTATATGTTATGTTATGTTATGTTATGTTATGTTATATGTTATGTTATATGTTATGTTATGTTATGTTATGTTATGTTATGTTATGTTATATGTTATGTTATGTTATGTTATGTTATGTTATGTTATATGTTATGTTATGTTATGTTATGTTATGTATACAGCTAAATTTATGTTAGATATACTTGTTATTCAATAATGGTCTAAATGGTTGATTTTTTTTTTTTTCAATTAAATTCATTTTCTTTCAGAAACCAAATGTAATCAGGTTGATTCTACCTTATTAACTAATGTTGTTAATTCCAATAAAATGGCAGATGAAACAGTTGTAGTTTACTGAATTTTGGGGAGAAATGTTGAATCCCTTCTCACGTGTAACAATCTACTCTTGCAGGAATCCTTCCTCAAAGTCATGCAGTCTGTTTTATTCAGTTATGAGCTGTAGAGAAGCCAAGCTCTCTAGCTTGAACCGTGCAGTGTGAATAAAAAAATATAAACCGCTAAACCCATTGGACTAGTGAACTGTCACAAGTTAAAGCATGGCATGTGTGTGTGTGTGTGTGTGTGTGTGTGTGTGTGTGTGTGTGTGTGTGTGTGTGTGTGTGTGTGTGTATGTGTGTGTGTGTGTGTGTGTGTGTGTGTGTGTGTGTGTGTGTGTGTGTTGTGTGTGTGTGTGTGTGTGTGTGTGTGTGTGTGTGTGTGTGTGTGTGTGTGTGTGTGTGTGTGTGTGTGTGTGTGTGTGTGTGTGTGTGTGTGTGTGTGTGTGTGTGTGTGTGTGTAGTATGTTTTTTGCATGGATGCTCTTCAGCCAGAATAATAGCGTATAAATTAGATGACCGCGTGCAATATTTAAAAATGAGGATCTCTGCAGAATAAGTACGTGACACTTACATGAACAAGACAAATTAAAAATGGCCCTTCATATCAAAAACACTGCATATACATTAGAAAATGTTCACGTTGAGTTTAAGTTTATTTTATGTTGAGTGAACCCAATGAACATTCAATCATATTAGCAATATTTTCTATCTGAATTAAACCAGCTAATTTAGCACACTTTTTTTTTTTTTTGCAACGTTAATAGTATTATTTTTATTATTATTATTTTGTGCAAAACATTACAACTCTAAAGACAGATGGTGACATAAAATTGTCAGCACCATAAATCTTAATTTATTATTAAAGATGTAGATAATAGTTAATATAGCTGGCGTCAGTGCAGTGCTGTGCTCCTTATGTTGCTGTTTCATATGTATGAGCGCATATAATGAACACTAAGACCTTTACAGGTGTGTTTCAGCCCCAGATTGAACCACACCTGTTCTTATAATCTTACCAATTAACCTTCACACTCCAGTTTCATTAGAACGTGTGAATCTTGTGATTGTGTGTAGTGTGTGCAATGTCCAATCTCTTTATCTGAGAAATCAGAGATGGATCCTAATTCATATGCTACACCAGAGCTCACACACACTCAGAGAGCTGAGTTTAATGCTGGCGGATTTATATTTTAGGGATGTTTATTAAGTCATTACTGTAGATACAATCATTATGGGTAGTAACACTGTAATTACAGTGTAATTATATATTATACTTTTTTTGTTTAGATTATCTATCTATCTATCTATCTATCTATCTATCTATCTATCTATCTATCTATCTATCTATCTATCTATCTATCTATTCTATCTATCATCTATCTATCTATCTATCTATCTATCTATCTATCTATCTATTTCTATCTATCTATCTATCTATCTATCTATCTATCTATCTATCTATCTATCTATCTATCTATCTATCTATCTATCTATCTATATCTATTTCTATCTATCTATCTATCTATCTATCTATCTATCTATCTATCTATCTATCTATCTATCTATCTATCTATCTATCTATCTATATCTATTTCTATCTATCTATCTATCATCTATCTATCTATCTATCTATCTATCTATCTATCTATCTATCTATCTATCTATCTATCTATCTATCTATCTATCTATCATCTATCTATCTATCTATCTATCTATCTATCTATCTATCTATCATCTATCTATCTATCTATATCTATCTATCTATCTATCTATCTATCTATCATCTATCTATCTATCTATCTATCTATCTATCTATCTATCTATCTATCTATTTCTATCTATCTATCTATCATCTATCTATCTATCTATCTATCTATCTATCTATCTATCTATCTATCTATCTATCATCTATCTATCTATCTATCTATCTATCTATCTATCTATCTATCATCTATCTATCTATCTATCTATCTATCTATCTATCATCTATCTATCATCTATCTATCTATCTATCTATCTATCTATCTATCTATCTATCTATCTATCTATCTATCTATCTATCTATCTATATAGTCTGTCTAAAATTAAATTGATACTTTAAACAGTTTTAATTTTATGTCATTAACAGAAAATAATTAGTCAATTAGTTTTGCAGCCACAAAACTGTATATTAGATGTGGTTTCGGTTATGAATAACATCTCATGAAAAAACATAACTATTTTACACACAAATTTATAAATTCATACAATCTGATTCAGAAAAAAAAAGTATAATAAAAAAAAAAAACATGAAGGTTCATCTCCAAACCAAGCCCGAAATGCATAAACAGGTTATATGAAAACATACAAATGAGAATGGATAACATTTCCACAGATTGGCCAAAACTTAAAATAGATACGAATTGCCAGGAGAGTTTGTTGGAACATCATGACTCACCCGGTTATACATTTTATTTTAGGTTTATTATGTTAATTAAAAAAAAAAAATGGTCCAATGATAAAGTCTATGATAATACTCAAAACATAATTAATTGGATCTGGCCCCTGGGTTCATTTCACTCTTTTTTCAATTGTTTATTGATTTGGAAATATCCTCTCCGAGCGCTTTATGAACAACCACACTGAACAACGAGGTCAGTGACATGAAGCAATACACAGATGCATTGACAAGGTGTTTTCCATATAGCATATACATTAGTCAGATGGATTTGTCAGGAGCGGAAATATATGTCTGATGTCACTGCAATGTTTCTCCAATTTCTGTGGAGGCCAAGAGCCGTAGGATGCAAACTGAAGAGATAAAGACCAAAGCAGGTGAACCATTCCCAATGGGATGAACTCTAGCCAGATTTAGCCAAGTCGGACTCATTTTTACTACATTGTTATTACTTTATAGCGTAATAGTCAAATAGGGCATTTTATCAGAGATCAAGAATAACTCCAAACGGTCAGTTACTCTGTTGCTCCTTTCTTCCAAAGAACACAAAAAGACCTCCATAGCTCCCAAATTCCCATTCCTTCACCATTGTATTATGACACATTGCATTACTTTTTTTTTTTTTTTTTACAGGACATTCAAGAGTAATTGCTGTTTGGTGCCAGTTTTGATTGTATTTGGGTTTATAACACAAAACAATAAAGGCCTGTTAACTATAATGATAACACCGATGCACAATATCGTTCGGTTTATTATACACACTGAAGTTCCTTTCACTGGAATTAAGAGGCCAAGCCCAACCTCTGAAAAACAACCCCACCCCATAATCCCCCCTCCACCAAACTTTACACTTGGCACAATACAGTCAGGCGAGTCCTGTTCAACCGCCAAACCCAGACTCGTCCATGGGATGGTCAGACAGAGAAGCGTGATTGGTCACTCAGAGAACACGTCTCACTGCTCTAGAGTCCAGTGGTGGCGTGCTTTACCCCACTGCATCCCACGCTTTGCATTGCTCTTGGTGATGTAAGGCTTGGATGAGCTGCTCGGCCATGGAAACCCATTCCATGAAGCTCTCTACGCTCTGTTCTTGAGCTCATCTGAAGGCCACAGGAGTTTGGAGGTCTGGAGCGATTGACTCTGCAGAAAGTTGGTGTCTTCTGCTCACTGTGACCCTCAGCATGCGCTGACCCCGCTCTGGGATTTCACTTCGTGGCTGAGTTGCTGTTGTTCACAATCGCTTCCACTTTGTTATAATCTCACTAATAGTTGAGTGTGGAATATTTAGTAGTGAGGAAATGTCAGGAATGGCCTTATTGCACAGGTGGCAACCTATCCCGGTCCCACGCTTGAGTTCACTGAGCTCCTGAGAGCGAGCCATTCTTTCACAAATGTGTGTAGAAGCGTCTGCAGGCCTAGTGCTTGATTTATACACCTGTGGCCATGAAGGGATTGAACACCTGAACTCTGGGATAATGGAGGGGTGTCCCAATACTTTTGGCAATGTAGTGTATGTCTTAAAATGTAACTTTAAATGCAATATTGCAAACATGCTACAGTTAAACAGTACTTTACATGTGCTTTAGCATGTAAGTCAATACATTGAATAAGTGTACTTCTTTAAAGCAGCACAAAAGATTATGCAAAAATAATTATTAATTAAATGTCCTTTTTAATTCAACAGTGTTACAAAGTGCACTTTTTAAAAGTGTACTTAAATGTGTTAAGAAATATGGTCATGAAAGTGTACTCCCTTTAAGTGCACTAAAGTGGCCTTTTATTTCATTAACACTCTAATGTCTGTAAATTTCTTAGTTTTTTTAAACTAAGATTTGAGGTACACTGTAAAAAAAAATAAAATAAAGTGCACTTCTTTTTCACAAGAGATGTCCATTTTGGGCTGAACCGATTTTAACAGCATACCCCCTTCCTGAACTTGCTGTGCACAAAGGATAGCAAAAAAAAACTTTACATTTATTCAGCCAACAAAAGAATGGTGACATATATTGCAGACAGTGAGGTGTTTGAATGACATCTAGCCTGGATCTCCTGCCTTGCACTAGTGCACTCATTGTGTTGCATGTACAGAAAAAGAAGCCTGCCCCTCTGAATTATTTGTGTTCACCTACAGGAGAAGCCCGTCTACATTTTGGCAGGAAACAAGATCATGAAGTCAGGGAAATTCATGAAGGAGCAGTGTGAATGATGTAAGAATAATGCCATGTCACTGCTAATACAGCAACAGCCATGCAATGGCAGGAAGAAGAAAGAGCAGACACAAACTGAGAATGGTCTGAGTGGAGCAGCTCCCAGAAGCGCAGTGAATGACTGCTGGCAGATGGGCTAGAGGACTGGGCCAGACTGGGCCAGATGCATTGGGAACAGGAAGACCCAGCGAGCCGCGTTTTAGATTTGAGATCACTTGATACATCAGTCAGTGTCCTATAAAAATGTTAATCACCGTCTGGACCACAGCTATAAATGTTTATACGAGAGGCGAGCATATTTAGCGTGATCTTGACATGAACTTCTGGTTTAAATTCTTACTCTGAAAATCAGTTTCCTCAGAGAGATATGGCCTTTGCACACTTTTTTTTATTTTGTTTTATTATTTAAAAATGTTCTCATTTTAAATATTCCTGTATATTATTATTATTATTATTATTATTATTATTATTATTATTATTATTATTATTATTATTCATAATAATGAATATTTATTAAAATATGAATAAAAATCGTAATAATTTCTAATTGTTCTCTAAATATATCAATACTTATTATTGTTGTTATATATATATATATAAAACAAATAAATCATAATAAAAATTAATCACAAATTTTGCATTAGAAATTATAATAAAAAAATTATAATATATTATCATTATTATTATTATTAATAATAATAATAATAATAATAATAATAATAATGCATAAAAATTTATATTTAATAATAATAATAATAATAAGAATAAGAATAAGAATAATAATAAGAATAATAATAAGAATAATAATAATAATAATTGTTCTCATTTGAAATATTTTCACATTTATTATTATTATTATTATTATTATTATTATTATTATTATTATTATTCATAATAATGAATATTTATTAAAATATGAATAAAAATCGTAATAATTTCTAATTGTTCTCTAAATATATCAATACTTATTATTGTTGTTATATATATATATATATATAAAACAAATAAATCATAAAAAATTAATCACAAATTTTGCATTAGAAATTATAATAAAAAATTATAATATATTATCATTATCATTATTATTATTATTATTATTATTATTATTATTATTATTATTATTATTATTATTATTATTATTATAAAATACAGACAAAGTCCCTTTAAGGCAAGTCATTTCACTCGGCAGCCATCTTTGAAACTCTCTGAAACAGCGATTTAATTTAACCAATAAAATCTTCCAATATCTGCGTCATAAACGTTGTTTCTCATGACAAAACGCTGTATTTTTCAGGCCAGAGCAGCCAAAGCAAGTGCAGTCATAAACGCAGATCTCAAAACATTGACTGTTTCTATAGCAACAGCTGCAGTGACACGATGACTTTACCAATTGGTGCCATATTGCGTGTTGCAATTTCTTCCATTTATAGTAATATGAGTGCACCATCTTTCTATACATGAAGTCTTTGGTACTGGGTGACAGAGATATGAACAACATGAGGGTGAGAGATAATGGCGTAATAGTTATTAATAATACTGAATCATTCATTTTAAGTGAACTATTCCTTTAAGAGATTTAACTATCATGACACAATCTACATTCTTGTGAAACCATTCACACCAGGGCTTATGGGATGTTATATTGGAAACATTGTATGATATTGATATCAGGGATATTTACAAAGGTTATCCTTTTGTATTTACATTGGCTAAACATTGCACAATCAGCTGTGGAACAAAGGCTGCATTTGGGCTCATTTGATTGAAGAGATAAGCGTGCCGCCACATTGAAGTTATCTGATACATGTGGAGTCTTCATGCCACATGCATTTAACCAAGGGCAAAGCGTCCCTCAAGAGTTCCTGCGGTTGGAAACTGGGTAATACTTAACATTACAGTGACTATATCCTATACTAGTACATTAATGCAATTATTACAATGTAATAACAATGTATTAACAGTGTAATTACACATTACAAACTGCTTTGAACATCATTTCTGTAACATCACTAGCAAAATGAGCTAGGATCATGTGTAACACTGTTATACTTCAACAGAGCTGCGAATCACTGTATCAAGCACGGCTCCTCGTGCATGTGGGATCTATTTAATGGAGATGTATGTGCAGTGATGTGTGTCTCTCTTGCTGGCTGGTCAGTTTCATGAGCAAAGGCAGAGAGACAGAGATAAGCTTGGAAAAGCACAACACCATGACCTCACCATTAGAGATAAGAGTGCAGGGAAACAGGCCAGAAGAGCTCCAGTGCTGACAGACGTCGGGTGAGCGCTTGGCATTTCCCAAAAACAAGATACAAATTGGTGTTCCAATACTTCAGCAATAAAAGCACAATCTTCAACTGAGAACTATTAGATATGTCACATAAACTCATCTAACATAACATAAACAGCACAGTCAGTAGCTATATATAAACCAAATGTTGGCTGCATTAAAAAATTAAAATAAAATCAGTCATAAGTTCGAGAATGTTTTGATATCTGTTTTTTTTTTTTGTAGTTGTTTTGTTTTTTTCTTAGTCTAGCCCACATCATGTGCATGATATTTGTTGATTTTCTAAATAAAGAAGGCATTAGGACAAATATAGTCAATCATATAAATGGGCCCAACTAATAGCGAAAGCAACTATATTTAAGTACATTTCTACATTAGTACTCAAATCAAGCTTGTAGAAATTAAAGTGTAAATATGAACATTATAAAATTAAGTAAAACCTACTTAACTTTTCTGATACTGGTGTTCCCATCATGCACTGGGGCTTGAACAATTAATAATGATTTTTGTATTCAGATGTTTCCCAGTTGTGTTTACACTGTTTTATCAATGCTTTTGTTGTTAGGTTTAGTAACTCTGTGACATTTGGAGTTCATTTTCTACTCAAAATGACACATTCATACTCAAAAACGATCCAATGAATGTTTCCGTCACTGTGTATTGTGGACCAAGTACTGAGGTCTCTGTGTTCAGGTGCTGCGTTACTACTATTATGTAGATATCGCGTCTACACAATATCTATTGTATTGGACCTACTTTACATTAGGTGGCCTTAACTACGTACTAACATTTAAATTAAAGGGGTCATAAACTTTATTTTTGTATTGTTTTATAATGTTTCCTGGGGTGCACTTATAATGTTAGAATGCTTTTTACATAAAAAAGTGTCATAATTATAAATAAATTTTAAATTATAAATAAAAGGCATTTTTCCTACCCTGATTTGAGCCCTCTGCTCTGAACGCTCCATTTTAAGGGGCGTGTCCACTGGGAGACTTCAGTGTAAACACCCACTGCTGTGATTGGCTAACATCTTTGCATTTGAAATAGTATTACTCCCTCTTTTAGCGCGTTTTTACAATTACAGCTCTCATGGTTAATTAATCGTGAAAAGTGTGGCATTACATTTAGATCTATGGCATTACATTTAGATATATGGCATTATATTTAGAATTATGGCATTATATTTAGATCTATGGCATTATATTAAGATTGTGGCATGAAAGGTTGTATCATTGTAGCCAATCACACACATTGAGCAAACGAAAGCAGTGATCTCGTCATTGCAACTCAGTTTCTGTACACTAACGAATGCTTTCCTCTTCACTAACAGTGCAATCGTGATATAGTTAAGAGATGTGTTGAATAAAACAGGAGCCACTGATAAACGCGTCACTGATAAACTCTCTGTGTTTGATTGACAGGTTCAGTGTGTGCCCCTTAAACAAGTGTAAAGGGAGCTTTCGTTGATCGCTTTCTTTATAGAATTTAATCACCGTTAAATAACAGATTATTTTCATCCTACTAAGAGAAACAACGCAAGTTGATGTTTAGTCACTGATTTACTGACACACAGACAAAGAACATCTGACTACATGAATCATCACATTTCAGATCAGGCATTAGAATGAACACAGTTACTCACATGTTGCATTACTGTTGAACCCAGGGACTGCACTATATTTTGTAATCCTCAACGGCATGTTTATTTCTTGGTAGCTCGATCTGGTGGTTTAACACTAGGCTTATGTTACATGCGCAAATCGGTGGCAGTGATGAAGGCAGTGATGAAGTAGGCGTTGATATTCTTCTGCAGAGGCGGTGTTTCACCACACGATCACGTCAAGGTGTGGCATATTCTGAATCTGAATCGGGCCTGTTGTCAATAAAAGCTTTTCTTTGACTGATAAGGAGTTTTCCCATACCATCACACCTGTCCCTAGCTTTACCCTTAAACTTACCCATATCACCACACCTGTCTCTAACTTTACCCTACAACTTACCCATACCACCATACCTGTCCCTAACCTAACCCTTAAACTTAACCGCACTCACCACACCTGTCCCTAACTTACCCTAAACTTACCCATACCACCACACCTGTCCCTAACTTTACCCTTGAACTTACCCATACCACCACACCTGTCACTAACTTTACCCTTAAACATACCCATACCCTTAAACTTAACCAAACGAGTCCTTAACTTTACCATTAAACATACCCATACCCTCACACCTGTCCCTAACTTTACCCTTAAACATACCCATACCACCACACCTGTCCCTAACTTTACACTTAAACTTACCCATACCACCATACCTGTCCCTAACTTTACCCTTAAACTTACCCATACCACCTCACCTGTCCCTAACTTTACACTTAAACTTACCCATACCACCATACCTGTCCCTAACTTTACCCTTAAACTTACCCATACCACCTCACCTGTCACTAACTTTATCCCTTAAACTTACCCATACCACCACACCTGTCCCTAACTTTACCCCTTAAACTTACCCATACCACCACACCTGTACCTAACTTTACCCTTAAACTTACCCATACCACCTCACCTGTCCCTAACTTTACACTTAAACTTACCCATACCACCATACCTGTCCCTAACTTTACCCTTAAACTTACCCATACCACCTCACCTGTCACTAACTTTACCCTTAAACTTACCCATACCATCACTCCTGTCCCTAACTTTACCCTTAAACTTACCCACGCCAATACACCTGTCTTTAACTTTACCCTACAAATGACCCATACCACCGTACCTGTCCCTAACTTTACCCTTAAACTTACCCATACCACCATACCTGTCCCTCACTTTACCCTTAAACTTACCCATACCACCGTGTGGTTTAAATTCAGTGTTGTATTGTTTGAGTAAAAAGTATTTCAAAGGAAACTTCAACTAAGTAGAAATTACGCAATATTTCCTAGGAGCCAGGGTGGAGCTTTGGATTCGTTGCACCAGGGTGTGTGGAGAAACTGGCGGAGCAGAGAGTCTTATAGATCAGGGTGACATCCATGGCCCGGAATCCCAAGGTGGAGCTGCTGGCTTGGAGGACTGAAGCGGAGACAGGGGCGCAGCAGACCAGGGAGATGAAACCAGAGGGGAGGAGAAGCCTGGTTGAGCCGAAGCGGTGACGGTTGAGGTGCAGCCAAAGACCCTGAAGTCCATGGCACAGGAAGAGCGACGACTGACTGAGGCTGATACGGAGGGATGAGGGAACCTGGAGGAGTACTAGGGCTGATGGACCACAGAGGTGACAAGGAAATGCAGAGCTGGGGTCGAGCCAATGGGCTGACAGGTCGAGGTGGAGACATGGGCCTGGAGGTCCGAGGTAATGCCGGGGACTCAACCTTATGCTGAGCTGGTGATCGGGAAGCCTGAGATGAAGCCAAAGAGCCCCACGGAGTTAGCATTGGGGGCATAGCTAAGGAGCTGGATGACACCAGTGAAGCCGATGGATCCAGGGATTGGACATAACTAGCGGAGGAAATGGGATCAGGAAGTTGAACGGGAACATAGGAGGAGGAATCTCTCTGGACGGGACCAGAGCATTCAGATAGCCGAACGGAACAAGCGGAAAAGGCGAAGATTCGAGGTTGGGGACTCAGGAGGGTACTGGACCCATGGACCATATATCTATTTAGGCATTGGTCAGCTTGTGGCTCTGTGATGGACTGGGCAGTGTGCGTAGACTCTGGGACTAAGATGGTAGCCTCTGGCTCGCAGACTGTGCCTTGCCATATACACTATATTGCCAAAAGTTTTGTGAAGCCTGCCTTCACATGCACTTGAACATTAATGACATCCCATTCTTAATCCTTAGGATTTAACATGGAGTTCGACAACCCTTTGCAGCTATAACAGCTTCATTTCTTAATTTCCACAAGGTTTAGGAGTGTGTTTATGGGAATTTTTGACCATTCTTCTAGAAGCTCATTTGTGAGTTTAGGCACTGATGTTGGACGAGAAGGCCTGGCTCACAGTCTCCGCTCTAATTCATCCCAAAGGTGTACTATCGGGATGAGGTCAGGATACTGTGCAGGCCAGTCAGGTTCCTCCACACCAAACTCACTCATCCATGTCTTTATGGACCAATGCTTTGTGCATTGGTACACAGTCATGTTGGAACAGGAAGGGGCTGTCCCCAAATTGTTCCCACAAAGTTGGGAGTATAAAATTGTCCAAAGTATCTTGGTATGTTGAAGCATTAAGAGTTCCTTTCACTAGAACTAAGGGGCCAAGCCCAACCCCTGAAAAAAAAAAAAACCAAAACATAATCCTCCCTCCACCAAACTTTGCACTTGGTACAATGCAGTCAGGCAAGTTCCGTTCTCCTGGCAACCGCCAAACCCAGACTCGTCCATTGTATTGCCACACAGAGAAGCGTGATTGCTCACTCCAGAGAACACGTCTCCACTGCTCTAGAGTCCAGTGGCATGGAAGTGATTGGAACACCTGAATTCAATGATTTGGTGGGGTGTCCCAATACTTTTGCCAATATTGTGTGTGTGTGTGTGTGTGTGTGTGTGTGTGTGTGTGTGTGTGTGTGTGTGTGTGTGTGTGTGTATATATATATATATAAATTTCATATAATATATCAATATGTAAGTAAATAAGTTACATTACATTTAAATCTACACTGTAAACATACACTCACCTAAAGGATTATTAGGAACACTAATACTGTGTTTGACCAAATTTCACCTTCAGAACTGCCTTAATTCTACATGGCATTGATTCAACAAGGTGCTGAAAGCATTCTTTAGAAATGTTGGCCCATATTGATAGGATAGCATCTTGCATTTGATGGAGATTTGTGGGATGCACATCCAGGGCATGAAGCTCCCGTTCCACCACATCCCAAAGATGCTCTATTGGGTTGAGATCTGGTGACTGTGCGGGCCATTTTAGTACAGTGAACTCATTGTCATGTTCAAGAAACCAATTTGAAATGATTGGAGCTTTGTGACATGGTGCATTATCCTGCTGGAAGTAGCCATCAGAGGATGGGCACATGGTGGTCATAAAGGGATGGACATGGTCAGAAACAATGCTCAGGTAGGCTGTGGCATTTAAACGATGCCCAATTGGCACTAAGGGGCCTAAAGTGTGCCAAGAAAACATCCCCCACACCATTACACCACCACCACCAGCCTGCACAGTGGTAACAAGGCATGATGGATCCATGTTCTCATTCTGTTTACGCCAAATTCTGACTCTACCATCTGAATGTCTCAACAGAAATCCAGACTCATCAGTTCCAGTCTTCAACTGTCCAATTTTGGTGAGCTCAAATTTTAGCCTCTTTTTCCTATTTGTAGCGGAGATGAGTGGTACCCGGTGGGGTCTTCTGCTGTTGTAGTTTCATCATCCCTTCAAGGTTGTGTGTGTTGTGGCTTCACAAATTGCTTGTTGCATACCTGGGTTGTAACGAGTGGTTATTTCAGTCCAAAGGTTTCATCAGCTTGAATCAGTCGGCCCATTCTCCTCTGACCTCCAGCATCAACAAGGCATTTTCGCCCACAGGACTGCCGCATACTGGATGTTTTTCCCTTTTCACGCCATTCTTTGTAAAACTTAGAAATGGTTGTGCGTGAAAATCCCAGTAACTGAGCAGATTGTGAAATACTGGCACCGACAACCATGCCACGCTAAAATTGCTTAAATCACCTTTCTTTCCCATTCCGACATTCAGTTTGGAGTTCAGGAGATTGTCTTGACCAGGACCACACCCCTAAATGCATTGAAGCTACTGCCATGTGATTGGTTGATTAGATTGCATTAATGAGAAATTGAACAGGTGTTCCTAATAATCCTTTAGGTAAGTGTGTTATGTAACCTATAACATCTATAGTACTTCATGTGCTAACATGTAAAACAGCTATAGTTAAGCAAAAAAATAGCATTGAATCAACCTGACCATATTTGATTAACTAAATGAAAACAATTTTCAAGGTTGACTTTAGCCTTACAAAAAAAAATTGTTTAGTGCTCAATGAAAGCAAACAGTCAATGCTAATCAGCAAAATACAATTTATTAGATCTATGAAAAGATCTAATCATTGGTAAGTACACTTCAAAATTTTAAATGCTTTTAAGGGCCGAGAATTCCGTAGATTTAATTTGAAAGGATTCATAGGCAGTTCCACCCTGAAAGACAGCAATTAGTAAATCCATTTATATTTAAAGTAGCGTCTCTGGGTTATTTCCACGCTTGTCCGCAGGTAGCAGGAGCCTGATGGAGTCTCAGGGTTTCAGATAAGCAGGTTAAGCTTTAAAATTGCAGGGCAGAGAAACACAGGCAACAGGGGTTTAATCAGAAACTGTAAAACGGGGAACATTACTTGGATGTAGAAGATTTTGACACTCAGAAAAACAATATTTATAGACACCTGAGTCACTATTCATTACAATCCGTTCCTGTGGATGGGGGGAGGTGTGTTATAAAGTCATTTCATGGCAACTACACTAGTTTACCTTGTTATTTTCTCCCATAAGACTTGATACCTTTGAAAACTTTCATGAAGAGGTGTTTTGGTGAGGTTTTTGTGTTTAGCAGATGTAAAGTACATGGTTATAAGCTTCCTTAAATTAATTTTCATAATCCATAAGGAATTTGGCTGTATGGGGGAATCTGTCAGGTGACAGAATGTTGGAGTAGACAGGTTGAAAAATAAGAGGATTTGATGCAGTGTAAAAAAAAAAATTTAAAACAAAATTCCACATTTTGTTTTGTCAGACAAACTCTATTTTATAGATAGATTGAACTATCAAAAGTAAAACTTGTTATATTGTGTTTGATGAAGGAACAAGCCAACTTCAATTGTTACGTTGTTACAAACATTTTTCATTAAGTTTCAGGACTTAAAAAAAAAAAGTCCTGAAGCTGGTTGCCTCAAGTTTTCACAACTTCTCATGAATCATGAAAAAATGTGCCAAACAATGGTAAATGTGACCAAATGATGAATGAAATGTTGAAGTCTGATTCAGAAAATAATCGTTCTTTTGAATCTGATCTTTTCAGCGAATCGGTTTGATCTCAGTCACAAAACTGGTCTTCATTCATTGTAAATGTGTGCATAAGAAAGTCATATGAGTTTGAAAATGACAGACTTTTTGTTTTCGTGTGAGCTATTTCAAAAATGTGTGGAAGTTCAGCAACAACACTGATGTTTTATGCTTTTATCTTATATCTTCCCCTGACTTCCGAAACCCTGCATTGTCTTTGGATGCTTTGTCACAGGCAGAGTATTTTCTGCTTTGATTTTTCCTCAAGAGGAGTTCAAGGTCCTGGCGGGTTTTCGAGCAATCCCACACTCTGGTATCGCCTCGAATAGGAATTTCCTTTTGTTCTTTCTTGCATGGGTCTTAAGAAGTGTCCTCCACTCTGGCATGTCGTATCCTCTTAGTGCTGCATTTGATTACAGTCTATACTGCTCTTTGTCTATGCCCCAGTTGCCCTCTTGTCCGTTTTGCCTAGATGTTTCTCATGGCAAAATCCAGAATTTCACCAAAATGGCCTCACATGATGGAACGGCTATATTTTTGTGCAGTCCAAGGTGTTCTTGATTAATAGTAAAAGTTCACCTTTTGATTATTACTGTTGCAAGTTTTGTTACTCAAGTAAATCTGTGTGTGATTTTGTATTTTGGGTTAATTTTAGGCCAGAAATATAGTATTTTTTAATCAATAGTTTAGTTCAATAAAACAACTCATTGTGTGTGTGTGTCTGTATGTATCCATCCATCTATCATCCTCCAGGAAGTGATATGAGTTTTGGGTGAAACAATAGCACAAACATCAGTAAGTATTAGCTCTGGATTTAATCTCAGTATCTCACGGTTAACACTGGGGGGGGGGTTGCTTCTTTCTCATCTCATTTCTCTAAAACCAGTGTGTCGCCAAGCATGGTGCCAGCCTCCCGCGCCGCAGACGACATGGCTGCTCAACAGCGATTATGCTAAATGAGGCACACATTGTTATCTCTGAATTACAAGTAGAACTCCTCATTCCCTGTTAAAACAAACCAGAATCTGCTCCAGTATCAAAATGAAGGTTGCGTTTCACTGCACAAATCTAATTTTTCAATGTGTTAGAAAAAAACCCTCTCTGTGGCTCCATTCACAGCCAGGTACAAAGACTTTAATAGATCTTCTTTTTCCCTCTGACATACTCTCAGCCCATTTGGACCACCATACAAGAGGAAGCTTAATTTGAGAAAAATTGATTCACACCATATCATAATTTGCCTTGCCACTGAAGCGAGCGCTTTCTGCAGCACAGGTAGTGGCAATATTACAAATCATCGGAGCACATTGGAGCCAGATCAATATGGAGTCCCACAGTCAATCTTGTTTATTACTCCTTCACAATTTCAGAATTCAGACTGGCAGAGCATTTGAAGACGAACTTCCAGGAGCAATGGAGCGAGTGCCGTAGATCATCCGGAGAGTGAGATCATATCACAGAAGAGGTTAGAGGAAACATCACTTCACAACTGTGTTCACGTTGTAAAATGTACAGATTTTTTTCTTTTCATTTTTATCTGTATACTATATTTACATAGTGTACCCCCACCCCATGACATTTCACAATTTGTATGTATTCATTATTTATCGTAGCATGAATTAAGTGAACTACAACACATACTACCAAGACTTACATTTTCTAATATTGCATCATTTTATTTTCATTTTTGCATTAATGTAGAGCCCAATGGAAGCTTTTTTCCACCAAAGAATATATATATATATATACATTTACGATGTTTATATCTTACAATGATGAGCAAAGTCAGTGGCCTGTTGCACAAAGCTGGTTTCAGTTGCTACCCAGGTAAGTTCAAGATTAGTTTGAGTAAACTCTGGTTTTTCGGGCTCAAGAAGGTGGATTGGTTTTTAGCGGTGTTAATCACCATGGTAACTTACACTACATGGCTAACCTGCTCTGGAGCAGGTTTTATTCTGGGTTTGAGATCGCAAACTCAAACTGGACCAATCAGCTGCAAGTAAAGACGCATTAAAGCCACACCCCCTGTATCTCTCATTCCAAAGTTGCAGTACAAAGAAAAATACAAACAAAAAAACCTTAGAAACACAATTGCTCATCCTTTGGTGCTAATTATTTATTATATTTATATAATATGAATTATAATTATTTTTTAATTATCATAATATATTCATATAATTATTATATTGATTGACAAGTAGCCAAATATTAATATAAATATAAAACATGCATTCATAATTATTTTAAACATGTATTCATTTGAGCTCTTTGTGAACCTATAATTATTAGGCATATTTCTTTGATTCACATCATGCATTGATAGTCAGATATTCTTTCAGCTGCAGCAGAAGTGTTTATTCCTGCTTTGTAAAAGCATTTAATTTCATGATAATTTTCAAAATGATCTCTCAATCTTCAGAAGAGAAGTGAATTAAATGGACACTGTGATTGGCTGTTTGCCGCACGTGTCACACTTTCACTTCAGAGTTAATCACAAACTCTGGATTAAACCTGAGTTGACAGAGAAAGTTTATACCAAGCTTTGAGAAACCAGGTTGGATTTATCTGGATTTGTCAACTCTAAATCTACTCTGAAACTCAGAGTTTGTTCAGCTAGCTTCATGCAACAGGCCTCAGAATTGCAAGATGGGGTGGTAACCTCCCCAATAACCAAACCAAGCAAGTACAAATTTGGAATGAGAGATACAGGGGCGTCTTTACTTGCAACTGATTGGTCCCGTTTAGGTTTGTGATCTCTAACCCAGAATAGAGCTGGTTAGCCATGTAGTGTAAGTTACCATGGTGATGAACACCGCTAAAAACCAATCCACCTTCTTGAGCCCAAAAAAACAGAGTTTGCTCAAACTAATCTTGAACTTACCTGGGTAGCAACTGAAATCACGGGCCTGTACCATGATGGTAGATCAACAAACTCAGGGTTATAGGATTAGTTTTGAGTTGACAAACCAAACCAATCAATTCAGGCTTTGTTGGTCTGATGATGCTGATCATCAACTTTCTCTGTCAACTCAGGCTTTTATCCTGAGTTTGTGGAGCTGCACGTGAAAGTGTGACATCAGCAGTGAAGAGCCAATCACAGGCCTTTCAACGCGTGCGTCTCATTTCTCATGAGAGAGCCAACATGATTCAAAACTCTTCTGCTGAAGATAGAGACATTGAAGTATGTATAAAGAATTTAAAAGCATTTACAAAGAAGACTTTTTTTTTCCATGTAAGAGGATAAATAAAGAAAATAATTGTGAAAGTAGTTTATATATATATATTTTTTTTTTTTTTTTTTTAAGCAGTCTCTTGTGCTCACCAAGTCTGCATTTATGTTATATATATAACTTTAATATTGTGAACATATAATATTTGAACATATTTTACTATGTAATTTATAATTGAACAAATATTATATTATGTAATATATATATATATATATATATATATATATATATATATATATATATATATATATATATATATATATATATATTATCATGTAGTGACCTTTAATTTGGAGCAAGAGAAACAGGGGAGTGGCTTTATTGCATCAGAGATGAGTCACTTTGCTTACATCTGATTGGTCCAATTTCAGTTTGAGAGCTCTTATCCAGAACATAACCTACCCTGGAGCAGGTTAGCTGTGGAGCATAAGTTACTATGGAGATGAACGCTGCTAAAACCTAAACCACTTTAATGGTACCTAAAACCCAGGATTGGCACAAACTAAGCTTAAACATATCTGGCTATCCAGCTAAACCACCTTCATGGTATAGGCCCCAGGTTTGTGCAACAGGCCACATGGGACAAGCAAAAACACAACAGAAACAGACCAAACATGTGACACATATAGTAGGTAAACCTGGCTTTCAGATATTCCAAAAGCAGACATTTTCAGTATAGAACATTTTGAGTACAGTTAGTTTGACCTATCATAGCACTTTAATTTAGAAAATTCTGTTTTAAGTGCTTAAATAAAATACAAATACATCATATCCAACGCAAACAAGCAATTGTTAACTAGGCTATTACTTTTTGTAGTTATGTTATCAATGCATGTGTGGATGATACCACAAAAGACTATGTTTTGCTAAATTAAACAAAGAAACAAACAAATAAACAACATTTTCACACACTTCACACTTCAACCGCATTATAATGGATATGACCATTTTAATTTTGGTATATTGGCCAAATACTTTTACATTTTGTCCTCCCATCTATTTTTTTTTTTTTAATCATCATTAGTCCCATTAGGGCGTACATTACAGTGAGTATTTTGGGGGAAATGTGCATATGTTGTCATGAAAATAAATTTATAATGCCTCATTTTCCAATAAAAATATTTTCTTGTAATATCCTTTTTTCAGGACAGTTTTCATGAGTTTCAACAATTTTTGTATTTTCTCTAGTGTGCCAAATGTTTTAAAATACCTTGCAAACACAGTTTGTAAACTAGTCCAACCACCTTGCCCCATTCAGTGCCCAATCACTTCAGAGTTAATCTTTGGATTAAACCTTTTTTTTTTTAGTTTGTTACCAGGAAATGCATCAGGCATCGGGTTACAAAAGTAAAATGGGTCGCCTCATGCACATAATGCTCCTGTAGATCTACTGGTAGAGTATAGCACAAGCAACACCATGGTCATGGGTTTGATTTTCAAAGAACTCAGTCTGATTAAAAATGTATAAGTTTGCACTGTAAGTAGCTTTTATCGTCAGCCAAATGAATAAATGTAAATAACAGGATTTTAGCATCTGCTCGCTAAAACATCAGCGCTAGTCTGTCCTCACTGCTGATGAAATGGCTTTTTTGCACTTGCTAAGCCCAGTGCAAAGCCCCACCGTCATGAATATTTGGTCCCTCAGTTTTTATCAGAATGTCTGTTTCAGCCTGCCGGAGCAAGAGCCTTGCTGCATTTTAATCAGGCTGCGCACTCAGGCAGAACTGGGATGGAAAGTGTTGGCACGGCTCCTGCCTTCATCCTGCCCATTAAAATTCACAGTCAGGCTGGATGTACAAATAATAATAATAATAAATGAAAATGAACAGTGTGTTGAGGCTAAGCCGTTAATATGAAGCTTGACTTCTCGCTCCTGGAGGGATTGGAGTTATCTGGAGTTGTGGAGCCCTCTGATGCTTCCTCGAACCTTGGGTTAATAAGAATGGGTGCTGAGGGGCTTCAGAAAAGACTGGGGGGAAAATATCATGTAAGGACGCTAAACCAAAACGAACAGAATTCTTTTTTTTCCACACACATTTGCCTATATTAAAGGAATGTGCCGGGTTCAGTACAAGTTAAGCAAAAATTATTTACACTTGTGCCTCGTGCAAGTACACGGGCCAAGTGGCGAACATTGAGATACACACTGTTTAAAACATACAGCTAACAGACTCATGGGTATTCAGTTACACTGCCAGGTGTTTTGTCAATAACCATTTTGAATGACCGTCAACGGCAAAATATGTTTTTTGCATGCAGTTGATGTAATATGACACCTTCCAGTAGGGGCTAACATGTTAAAAGTCAAATGTTTTCCACTTGGTAAAACGCTGCTTACACGCTTCACCCACAGGAGACATTGATAATTCATAACCAAAGGTTCATCCACAGCGAACTCTTGCCCCATTGACTACCAGTGGTATTATATGGAATGACGGAATGTAATGGAACTCTTTGGGACGAGTGTTCTGGGAAGTTTAAAAGCAAAATATAAAGGTCGGAATTATTCACCTAAAGGAATTAATTTGGTAATTATCCACCTAGATAATTGGTTAACCTTGCCCCCATTGACTTCCATTGTCAGTGAAGAGGGCTTCATTATGAAACTCAATGAGGCAAGTGTTTTGGAAAGTTTCAAAGCAAAATGCAAAGGTCATAGTTTTGCAGTTACTTCCCCACAGAAACTACATTGGTAATCTTCCATCTAGATAATTTACTTTTGATTATCAATGTATGAAGCCTTATCATGGAAGTCAATGGGGCACGCGTTCCGAAAGGTTTAAAAGCAAAACTCTAAGGTCATGTTTTTGTTACAAAAATTGTGTAAATTATTCAGTAAAAATCTGTTTTATTTAGCACTGTTTACAAACTTCACCCAGAGGAATTACATTATTAATCATCCACTTTGAACACTTGCACCATTGACTTCTATAGAGTATCACACTGCCTGAAATCAAGAATGCAAAAAAAATATTTTCAGTGTTTGATATATACAGTTCTGGAAAAAATTTAAATTAATTAAAATTAATTCTCACTTAACATTGATAAATCACACACACACACACCCACATATGTATATATATACTGTCAAAAACATTTTTTTTAAAGAACCTTTTAAGGTACAAGTGGCTGTCACTGGGTGGTACCCTTAAGGTTACATTTTTGTACTTCTAAGTCAGGGGTAGGCAAGTTCGGTCCTAGAGAGGTGATGTTTAACCCTAGCTCCAACCCTACTAAGCCACCACAGTATAAAACTCATGGCTCCCAGCATGCATTGCAGCATCAAGTATGTCACCATTGTTGAGATTCATATGCTTGATATCTGTGTGTGTCTAAACTTCCCGCCTAAATTGTCTAAATTGTTCAGTACGTGCCTCGGTTTTGAAGTCATGGTTCTGTAAGGCTTCGGTACAGCAGGGGAGAGAAAATTAAATATAAGATTATTTTTATTTATTTTTATTAAACAGTGGTTTACTGAACAAATTGTGTACTTTAATATTAAAGGTTAATAACAGAGCCCAAACTATTAGCCTAAATTCATTTTCTATTTATGTTTATACATAATAATCAACACTCAAATAACACATTGTATGCAAACATGTAAGCTTCACATAAGGCAGTTTTTGCATTAACTTTCTAATTATACAATTATGTTTTCACTCCAATTCGTTGTTGAAATATAATAATTTATACACAGTGGCTGTCATACACAGATTTATTTAAACATGTATTAAATAATCAAGACATCAGTAACGGGGTCAGTAGAATATGATGAATATGCATCATTGATTCATGTTTATTCTTTGACTAGGAAGAGATGATCGCGTTCACTCATGCTGCCGCTTGAACTGACCTGTCATGTCACATTAAAGAGTGTCAAAACAGGATTTATCGTTGGAATTTCGAGATAAAATGGGACAGAATAATGAAAATGTTCATGTGGGAACTCGGACTGAAGTGTGTAAAACAAGCCGACTGTTAACCGTTAAAGATTGCATTCGCTACACACGTGTACCGTACCGGAAGTCCTGTAACGAAATGGTTCGGTACAAATATGTGTACCGTTACACCCCTTCTGTAAAGCATCATGGGTAATGTAGTTTTATGCCACTGTTAACACTGACATTTTAAAATAAGTTGAACTAACGCATATGGACAGCTTTAACCTTATAGCTTACAGTAGGGCTGTCTATAAAGGTTTATATGTTATTCTTAAAAATCAATTTCCCTATGAAAAAATAAGAATGTAGTTTTAACTTTTGGACTCCATTGTCAGGGTTTGGGGTCTTGCAATGGAAGTCAATGGGTCAAGTGTTTGAAAGCAAAATCTGAAGGTCATATTTTTGTTAAAGCAATTAATATTTGATCTGTAAGTTACATTATCCATGTTGAGGTGGAACTAGTTTTCTTTGGGTATGACCTTATAATGTAAGTCTATGGGACCAGTGTTATGGTGAGATTAAAAGCAGAAATGTGTGTGAAAAGAATTGTACATAGAAATAAAGTTGTCTTGAAAACAAACTCTAATACGTTGCTGTCATGCAATAAATAAATATGTTAAAAAAGTGCACTGCAGGGTTTCAGAAGTGATGGAAAACTGTTTCTCACCAGACCATCAGACCTCCTTTGTCCTATTTGATACACATGTATCTCCTGCCCTTCCTTTTTTTCAGCCTAATCCCATACAACCACATGACTTATACTTCAATGACACACATTATAGAAGTAGGCATTCAAGCAAGAGTGTTTGGATACACGCAAATTTCCGTCCCATTATGCCGAACAATGAGGAAAAAACCTTAATCTCTCTAAATCAGCGCACAAAGCCCGGATCAAGCCTACTCACTCTTTTGTGCCGACTACCTGCTTACAGCGATTCTCTACGGCTGCCTTCCATTATTTGTGAATGTGCTTTCCAATTAAGCACCTGTTCTAACAAAGTGCTGCACCTGAAAGCAAGGCACTCCAAGCATGTCATGGAGAAAAGCTGGGCTAGATTGTGTTTCATCACACTGCTGTGTGTGTTTAAGCTTGAGGGTTCACACACACATCCACATGCACACGCACACACACACAGACAACACTTGACTGCTGAGTGGAATAAATAAAGTCAAGGTGTCATATCCTCCTCCTGTCAGGTTCTTTAGACACAATTTCATCTTTCATAATAAAATAAAAACATTTAGAGCTGTCTGCCACTGAAATCCTGTTAGCCCCATTTTAATGTTTATTTATGCACAGTAATATAATGTTTAATAATAAGCAATGCTATGTAGATGTTCTTAATTTAGAATGAAATAATTTAGAAGGCAAACAAGAATAAAGTCCCAGAAAAGTGACCCATCAGAGATGACCCAATAAGCCTCATAAAAGGTCAAGTGTGCATATTAATATGAGGCTGGAGTATTTTAACATTGAAAAATGTTTAACACTTAAACACATACCTCCGGTCTTTATCAACCCGGGACATTATTCATAACCCTCCCCCTTCATTCGTTTTTTTTAAAGGGTAACTAAACCCCTGTTTACAGCCTAACTCCACCCACTGCAATATTTGAAAAATGCTGGAAAAGTGGGCGTAGCCCAGCGGGGACAAAGGGGACGAGCCAAAGGCGGGGCTGAGCGGGGGGGCGTGCACCTGAGACCCGCAGTGACGGATTGATTGACTGGAGTGACACTAGTAGTTTTGCAACAGATCAGCCTTTTAAAGTAGAGGACTTTGGTCCCCCCCCTTCACCTGAAGTGGTGGAGGGTGAATTGTCTGTAGAAGTTGTCGATAGCCTTATCAATTCCAGCTACTGGCTCAAACTGTGATCTTAACTCCCGATACTGACGATTCGCTAGCAGCGCAAGAGAGAATGAGACCACTGACCTAATCTAGGAACAGTCAAATCCTTATACTGAATGCCACTAAAAAAAGATCAGATCAAACTGTTTGAACAAATTTTGTACAAACCAACTGAATCAATAGGCAGAACAGGACCTATAAGTTCAAACCTAATAGCGTCTTATAAAACAGATTACCTCAAATAAAGTAAGTCTATATACGCCAGAACATTACGGTATTGTTGTTTGTCACCAAGGCAACCACTTGGTGTCAGGGTTTGAAACTGCGTCTAATGAATAAATATAATCTGTACACATTACGGCATCAAAAAATATCGCAAAGAAAAGCCTGACGTGTACTGCATTATTAAACCGTATTTTCTCCATTAGAATTTTGATAGCAAGTGTCAAGTAAGTTTCATTCATAATGTTTCTACTTCATGTAACATGAGCGTTCATACTGGAGTGAAGGGGTTCTCATCATGGGATCATGGAAACACATTTCTCAGAGCGTGGTGAACTCGCGCTAGTGAGCCGTTGGAAGAACCATCATATGTCACGAAGCACCAAAACATCCAATAGGAAAATTCTACTTTAGTAGCCACCGTTCAACCTTAGGAGGGCAGCACTAAGACATTTTTACACCATATATTGTAGAATTAAAACACTTTATACCCAAATGTCAAAACTTTTACTTGAATCAATGAACTGCACTAATAAAGCCCCAGTCTTGCAGATCATTAACTAAAAAAAGTTGCTCTAGGGTTTAGTTACGCTTTAAAGACAAGAAAACATAAAATTATAAAAGACTGTCTGTTTTTTGGTAAAAGAAAAAAAAAGTGTATAGGGTCGCTGGTTACCTGAGGTATGTAATAGTGTAAGTATATTTGTTGCTGCACAACAATAATTAAATCTCTGATGACTCATAAGTGCAATTCACCTTTATTCCTCAAGATGACAATTTCTTTGCAATCAAACAGAAAACATATCGGGAGCACAAAACTTTTGCATGCAAATGCAATGTTTTTCTGAAAAGAGCAAATACAAAACTTTTGCAAGTGAAAGCAAAGTGTATTATGGAAATGCTAAACTTGCAGTGGAAAGCAAAGTTTTTTTGGGGAATGCAAAAGTTTTGCACTGGAATGCAAAGTATATTAGGGGAATGCAAAGATTCATGGGCGACTGCAAAACTATTGCACTGGAACACAGAGTTTCTTAGGAAATCCTAAACTTGCAAAGGAATGCAAAGTTACATAGATATGTGCAAAACTTGCATGGGAACACAAAGTTTCTTTGGGAGTGCAAGACTTTGCACAGGAACACTTAGGGAAACGCTAAACTTGCAAAGGAATGGAAGTTTTCTGTGGGAAGTGCAAAACTTGCATGGGAACCTAAAGATTCTTAGGAAATGCTAAACTTGCAATAGAATGCAAAGTTTTTTTGGGAATGCAAAAGTTTTGCACTGGAATGCAAAGTTACAAAGGATGTGCAAAACTTGCACAGGAACACATTTCTTTGGGGAGTACAAGACTTTTGCACAGGAACACACAGTTTCTTAGGGAAATGCTAAACTTGCACAGGAGCGCAAAGTTTCTTGGAAGAGTGCAAAACGTTTGCATTGGAACCCAAAGATTCTTAGGGAAATGCTAAACTTTCATGGGAACGCAAAGATTCTTTGGGGAGTGCAAAACTTTTGCACCGGAACACAAAGTTTCTTGGGGAAATGCTAAACATGCACGGGAACACAAAGTTTCTTGGGGAAATGCTAAACATGCACGGGAACACAAAGTTTCTTGGGGTAGTGCAATACATTAACGGGGACGCAAAGATTATTAGTGAAATAATAAACTTGCAATGGGAACACAAATTTCCCTAGTGAAATGCTAAAGTTGCAGCAGGAACACAACATTTATTTGGGGAGTGCAAGACTTTTACACAGAAACCCAAAGATTCTTTGGGAAATGCTAAACTTGCACAGGAACACAAAGTTTTTTTGGGGAGTGCAAAACATGCACGGGAACCCAAAGATTCTTACGGAAATGCTAAACTTGCATGGGGACAAAACGATTCAATGCTAAACTTGCACAGGAACGCAAAAGATTCTTGGGTGAGTGCCAAACACAAAACTTTTGCAGTTTCTAAAACTTGTGCAAATCTAAAACGAAAAGTGTCTCAGGGGAACATAAAGCTTCTTGGGGGAATGCAACAATTTTGTGAGAGACTCAAAAGCTATATATATATATTTCCCCCTTGGTCATTAAGGGCGTCATACTCCCTAAAAGTGCATAATGATGCTGTCTAGCTTTGGCGCTGGCTTTGCATCAGGAGTGCACCTATGATGCCTTAAAATGCTGCTTGTGCAGGTTTTGGACCAGGGCTAATGTATAACACAACCCTGTTCCCAAAATTCCTCTTGACCTTTATAAGTCCCTCCTCTTTTGCAGTAATCAGTTGTGGTCAGTTGGTGGCTCACATCTGGCAGGGTGGTGTTGGAACAGCAGGGATGAGCAGGTGTGGAAGCGCTGGTGTGTCAGCTGTGATAATGTGGTGATGGTTAGCGCTCAATGCCAGCAGCCTGCCTCCTGGCTGAATCTGCTACAATAACCCCAGACAGACACATCCAAATTCATTTTCCATAAATAAGGGTCATATAATGTTGATATCAGCAAAGAACAGTGCGTTTCAAGTGCAATTTCTAATACAAGGCATTATATCAAGGGATTATATTATATTACTTACATACACAAAGAATAAATGTTTAGCTGCAAAATTTTATTTTTATGAACTTTTTTTCTATGAGTCACCTTAAAACTTGAAACTTTTACCAAGCCTTCATCTTTTATTTCTGCTTTTACCAATGACATTTATGGACAGATGAATTGTATTGTTTTACCCTTGTCTCAGAGCCACACTTTCAATACTATACTGTGAAAAGCCATAATAAAAAAATATTATTGCATTTCAAAAACCACAAAATCTCAAAAAAGAGTGTAATAAGCAGTTTAGTATTTATTGTGTGAAAATTATTGATATGTTTTTTTACACAAACAGTGTTACAGCCCGGTTGAATTTAATAAAGAATTTTGCTCATGCACTGATGTTGTACTGTCCTTTTTTATTGCCCTTGTTGACTTCACAACAACGTAAGAGCTAGAAAAGATAAATAAACAATTGTTGCAACAAATTTAGAAATTACTACTAACATTTATACTAAAACATAAAATTACTCTTAAATCAAACAAACACATAAAACAATCATTAAGACAAGATATGATATACAAGTGCTTAAATATAAATGAATACCTTGTACTCCTTTTCAACCAGGTGCAAACAAAAACAAACAAAAATACTACAAAATGAAAACAACAAAGAGCATCTAAATGCTTAAATCCACTTAAAGGTGCCCTTAATAAACATATTATCTCCGTGACCGCATGGCTCCATATCTCCGTCAGTGTTTTTGTCTTCCGTGTGCGAGCTCTCTCTGTCTTGGCGTCTCTTGTGGCGATTTGTTCGACTTTCCGGGAAGACGCCTTTCATAATAAAAGTCTATATAGGTTAAATGACTTAAAGAGTGCAAAGTAACGTTCCAAAATAAAATAAAACATAACCAATATTAAGAAAATATAGAATTACGATATATAATATATGAAATATCAGAATAATATATTATGCTCCAAAACTAATTCAAATAAGCTGAGGGTTATTTACACTCCCACCAAATCATGAGTGACTACAAATCTCAAACCTTATATCACAAATGATTTCTAAAATAAATTACCTATTTCAAGCTAGGTGTAAAATTAAACCAAAAACATATTCTATATGGACTGCATAGATCAAAGGATATGCCAGGAAGTTCAGGCTGCCTCCTGCAGAAGGACCAGCTTCTGCACTGGGCGCTCAACCATTGATGGTTTGTTCAGACGTTTACCATCCTTCCCCAGTTTTCTGTCTCCGAAACGTATCTTCACTCTTCTTACCAAACCATCCTTGTCAACGACAGTTTCAATAACTTCTGCCAAGCGCCACTCATTCCTAGGCAGATCGTCTGCCTTCTCCAAGACTATATCTCCAACTTGCATGTTTCTTCTTGGTGTAAGCCAGCACTGTCTTGTTGCAATGTTAGACACATACTCCTTCTGCCAACGGCCCCAAAATTGCTCAGCTAAGTATTGGACATGGCGCCATCTCTTGCGAGCATACATGTCTTCTCTGATGAACTTGCCAGGGGGTGGTAGAGCTTGGGTAGTTTTTAGAGTGAGCAGGTGATTTGGGGTAAGGGGTTCAGGACTTTTAGGATCATTCAGATTATCTACTGTAAGCGGTCGGCTATTTACAATTGCCATAGCTTCGAAGAAGAAAGTCCGAAGGGAAGAATCATCTAGCCTTCCAGTAGATAAGGACAGAGTGGAATGAAGAACATTTCGCACAGTTCTAATCTGTCTCTCCCAAACTCCTCCTGTGTGACTGGAATGGGGTGCGTTGAAGACAAAGTCACATTGTTTTTCTGCTAAGAACGTTACCAGACGATTGGTGTCAATCTCTTTCATAGCCTTAGCAAACTCATTCTTGGATCCAATGAAATTACTGCCTTGGCACTTTATTTGACGAACTGCTCCTCTGATAGCGATGAAACAACGCAGGCCATTGATAAAGGCGTCCGTGGACATGTCATCCAGCATCTCAATATGGATGGCTCTGCAACAGAAACAGGTAAAAAGAAGTCCATACCTCTTGTATGATTTACGACCTTGTCTGGTGATGAATGGACCAAAAACATCCATTCCGCAGTATGTGAATGGAGGGGATGGATCTATACGCTCTGAGGGCAGGTTAGCCATTTTTGCTCTTCTGTGGGTCTCTGCGAAGTTTGCGACATTTCACACACTCTCAAAGGAGGCTACAGTTCTATTTACTCCTGTTATCCAAATTCCCCTTGATCTGATCTCATTTATAGTCAAGCCTTTTCCTTGATGTTCCGTTTTTTCATGACAATCAGCGATCAGAAGTTTTGTAAGATGGTGTTCCTTTGGAATTATCACTGGATGTTTAATGGAGTTAGGGACAGAAGAATAGCAAAGCCTTCCTCCCACCTTGAGCAATCCGTCTTGGTCGACAAAGGCATCTAGATTGTATAGCCTGTTGCTGCGTGGAAGCTGCATGCCCTTACGGAGTAAGGCTATCTCTTCTGCATACATCTGTCTCTGTAAGTCCTTGATGATGATGCGCTTAGCATCCTCACGTTCTGCCACTGTACTGTGGTCACTTGACTTGTCCTTCCTAACTCGACGAAGTAGACGTGCAACAGCTTGGATGACTTTGGACCATGAGGACAACCTTGTGAGACAGTTGGATAAGCAGGAATATTGTACTGTTTGCGTGTTCAATGACTGAGCCTTCTTGACCTCTGGGTCTCCAATTGGAAGTTGTGTGTTAACATCCACAGGTGGAGGTATTTGTTTTTCCCACAAAACGTTTGGTCCTCTGAACCAGCTGGAAGTAACAAGATCATTGACACTCATGCCTCGTGATGCATGGTCGGCTGGATTCTCTTCCGAGGGGATGTATCGCCACTGTTGAGGAGTTGTACTGTGATGAATTCTCTGAACTCGATTTGCGACGAACGTGTGGAATCGGCGAGCTTCGTTGTTTATGTAGCCTAACACCACTTGAGAGTCTGTCCAGAAATATGCCTCTGCATCTGCAAGGTTAATTTCTTCCTTTAACATATCATTAACTGCCACTGACACAACCGCAGCGGTCAACTCTAACCGAGGGATAGTTGTGACCTTCAGTGGGGCTACTCGAGATTTCGCCATGAGTAAAGCACAATGGACATCACCTTGTTCGTTCTCGAGCCTAAGGTATGAGCACTGGCCATATCCCTTTGTGCTGGCATCTGAGAAGTGATGAATCTCTCCTTGTGATTATCCCAAACTCAGCAGGCACAATACAACGAGGCACCTCGATCTTCTCCAAGTTAGCAAGATCAGCCTTCCAATGCTCCCACCTTGGCTGCAAACCATCTGGTAAAGGATCATCCCAGCCCATGCCTTTTCTACACATTTCTTGAAGAATAGCCTTTCCTTTGAGTAAGAATGGCGCAAGAAACCCTAGGGGGTCAAACAATGAGGCCACTGTAGACAGTATGCTTCTACGGGTTGCTGGTTGGTCCCTTAGGTTTACACGAAATCTGAAGTTATCGTGTTCCAGATGCCAGTAAATGCCCAAGGCTCTTTCCAAAGGTGTGTCAGTGAGGGAAAGATTGACAGATGTAATGTCAACAGCACATTCAGAGGGTGGTATGTTCTCCAAAACTGTCTTGTCATTGGACACAAACTTATGCAACCTTAAACCTCCAAGTGCAAACCTGGCGAGCTTCTAGGGCCATCTGGATAGCCTTCTCTGCACTTTCGACACTGGTGACGCCATCATCCATGTAGAAGTCTCGCATAATGAATTGTGAACCCAGGGGATACAGATGTTCACCTTCTCTTGCAAGATGCTTTAGTCCGTAGTTGGCGCACCCCGGGGACGGCGAGGCACGAATAGATGTACTCTCATGCGGAACGTTTGAGGCTTTGAGTCGAAATCTCCATTTCTCCACCAGAGAAATCGTAAATAATCGATCTGCTTCATCAACATAGAACTGGTGGAACATCTTCTCAATATCACACATCAAGGCCACTGGATACTGTCGGAACCGCAAAAGAATGCCAGTCAGGCTGTTCATCAGGTCAGGGCCTGTGAGAAGATGATCGTTCAAGCTGGATCCCTTGTATCTGGCAGAGCAGTCAAAGACTACGTAATTTCCCTGGCTTCTTCGCGTGATACACCCGTGATGAGGATGTACCATTTTCTCCTTCCTTCCCTTCATCAATGACTCCTTCAGCTTCACCGTGCTCTATTACTTCTTCCATGAACTTCACATAACGTTCTCTGTACTCCAGGTCCTTTATTAATCTCCGCTTTAGATGTTGAAGTCTCATGACAGCAAGAGGCTCATTATCTGGAAGATAGGGTCTTTTCTTGAATGGAAGGGGCATTTCCAAGTGGCTGTCTTTATTCTTTCTAATGCTTTCTTCCAGTTTATTCAAGAACATAATGTCCTCTTGAGACACAACATTTGTGTTTTCTTTAGTATCCTTGAAATCTGACTCCAGCACTTTGATCACATCAGCTGGCATTACAGAAGGAATCTCCTTAATGGATACTCTGTGGCACATGCTAACACCACTTTGTGACTCGTGATGTATCAAGGAAGGGCCCACGATGCTCCATCCGAGATCCGTACGAACAGCATATGGCTCGTTGTCTGCTCCAAGAATCACTTCTCTGGGTGCTAAAGCTCTGGAACAATTATACCCTATGAGAAGACCCACTTCACAGTCTTGAAGCGGAAGAATTCTGTCTGTCAGAGTAGCAAGATGTTTCCAACGCCTGGCAGTCTCACTGGTAGGAATGTGTGCAGTCCACAGGGATACATTCCTTAGTGTATGCGGGGGGAAGGTCTAGAACTACTGTGGAATTAAAGCCTCTAACTCTAAGACCAGAAACTCTTTCACTTGATATCAAAGAATCTCTTCCAAGCATAGTAGTGAGTTTAAGTGTCACTGGACATGAGTCAACCTTTAGACTTTGACTTACTGCATATTCAATGAAGACAGTGTCACTTTGTGTGTCTAACAGAGCGTAGACAAGTTTCTCAGAGTCTGGGTCATTTTGTGAGGACAACCACACTGGCACAATCATTGAGGTGTTAGCAGACGTGCATCCAGATTCTACACTTAAAGATGTTGTCTCAACCCTTTTCGTGCGTTCTCTGGGTTATGAACAGGGAAGGACTTCACCTTTCTTATGAAACTATCATCGTGCAAGCAGGTAGGATGTCTTCTTTTACAGGTATTGCAGGCATGTCTGAAACGACAGTCTCTGGCACTGTGTCCGGGCTTCAAACATCCATAGCACAGCTTAGTGTCCTTGATGAACTGTCTCCGCCCTTCAAGAGACCTTGCCGAGAATTTAAAGCAATCATGAATTTGATGTTCACTGCTTTGACAGAACAGACATGGTTTGAAGACTTTAGTAGTTGGATTCTCATGCTGTGTGACTATCCTTGTGTGGAAGACATTGGCTTTGTTCTTACCAACCTTGAGGTTATATTTCTCCTTATTAGCTTCAGAGGCGTGAAGAGCATAGAAGGAAGTGACTGGGTTGCAGGCTACCTCAGCCTCAACTGACATGAAGCTGGCAAAGTCATGGAAGGTTGGGAAATCTTGAGTCTCACTCAGCGTCTGCGTAGCTTGCGATTCCAGCGGGCAGCCGCCCAATCAGGGAGTTTGTTGACAAGTTTCCTATTCTCCTCGCAGTCATTCAATATTTCCAGTCCCTTAACATGAGGCATAGCATCTTCACATGCATTCAGGAAATCTGAGAAATTTCTGAGTCCTTCAGCGTCCTTGGGCTGGATTCTAGGCCAGCTTGTGAGTTTCTCTCTGAATGCTCTTTGTATAATGAACGGCTGTCCATAACGATCCTGAAGTCTTTTCCATGCATCCTTGTAAGCTTCCTCATCAGTTCTGTAGAAGATGCCTTCTAGAGTTTTCAGAGCAGAACCAGTGACATACTTCTTCAAGTAGTATAACTTATCTGCTGAGGAGACATGTCTTCTGTCGATGAGCGATTGGAATGAAGCTTTCCACTCAATAAAGTGAATGGGGTCACCACTGAAGACTGTTGGCTCTGGCATAGGAAGTCTGTTCAGCGTTATACTGTCTTGAACAGCCTGTGCAAGGTAAGTCACGTCAGTATTGGGGGGTGGCGACGACTTCTCATTGATTGTTGGCTTAATTGAGGGTGAATACGCAGGTTCTAGTATGGGAATGCTCACATGTTGCTGCAGCCTATTGTTCTGGTTAGCAGAGGAAATGGTTTCTTCCTTGTTGTACACTTCAAGTCTTGCTCTAGCTGCTCTAACCTCCTTTACTGCTTGTAATCTTTCTAACTCACTCATTTCAGCATCAAGTTCTCTCCTTTTCTTCTCTTCTAGAAGTTGTATTCTTTCTCTTTGTTCCTTTTCCTCCATTATTATTACATATTCTGCTTCCTTTGCTGCAAGCTCTGCTGCTGCCTCTATTCGTTTAGCTATCAAGATGGAGTTCAGTGAAGGTTGATTCAGGGGTGTACTCGACTTGGAGCTGACACGTGAGACTGTAGAACCATAGACAGAGCGAGCATAATCTCGATCAAGCAATTCACAAAGACGTTCTTTTACTTGTTCACTGTCAAAGTCTCCATCAACACCTGAAATCCTCTCATAAGCAATCTTTACAATGTCCTTTGTCACAGCATCGCATGCATCAATTCGTCTCCTTGTATCAGCAGACGGAGCAACATAACTTCGAACCTTCATGTATGCTTCCATCACACTGTCTCTTTCCTTTTCCAATGTGTCTGTAAGTGTTGCTAGTTGACTCTCAGAAATGTCTGTTTTCAGCTGTCCTCTTGCCTTTCTAGCCTCAGCTTTCCATTTTTCATATGCCTGCATAAGCTTTCTCTCTGCCTTTTGTGACTCCTCTTTTTGATATGCAATCATCTTTTCTGTTGGTATTCGTTTGCGGACAGAGTGACGTACCTCAGCTGTCTTTACACCATCAGAATTATCTTCCATCTCATCATCTGTATCTCTGTCTTGAGAAGGTAGGATTTTTAAAGCTTCCATTTCTTTCGCGGGAGTGCATGACTTGGATCCTTGGTCTGTCATCATTTACATCAGCAAATGGAATCAATGAAGCAAGCTCTTACTGTTACAGCCCGGTTGAATTTAATAAAGAATTTTGCTCATGCACTGATGTTGTACTGTCCTTTTTTATTGCCCTTGTTGACTTCACAACAACGTAAGAGCTAGAAAAGATAAATAAACAATTGTTGCAACAAATTTAGAAATTACTACTAACATTTATACTAAAACATAAAATTACTCTTAAATCAAACAAACACATAAAACAATCATTAAGACAAGATATGATATACAAGTGCTTAAATATAAATGAATACCTTGTACTCCTTTTCAACCAGGTGCAAACAAAAACAAACAAAAAATACTACAAAATGAAAACAACAAAGAGCATCTAAATGCTTAAATCCACTTAAAGGTGCCCTTAATAAACATATTATCTCCGTGACCGCATGGCTCCATATCTCCGTCAGTGTTTTTGTCTTCCGTGTGCGAGCTCTCTCTGTGCGCGTCTGCGCGAGCGATTTGTTCGACTTTCCGGGAAGACGCCTTTCATAATAAAAGTCTATATAGGTTAAATGACTTAAAGAGTGCAAAGTAACGTTCCAAAATAAAATAAAACATAACCAATATTAAGAAAATATAGAATTACGATATATAATATATGAAATATCAGAATAATATATTATGCTCCAAAACTAATTCAAATAAGCTGAGGTTATTTACAAACAGTTACTCAATAATTACAATAATTTCTACCACAGCAAAGAATTTTGCAGCTAATAAGGTTTTCAAAAAGTGGACATTTTTATTTTTTTGCAGTTGAAATCCAGTAATTTCAATAGGAATCTCGTGTTTTGGGAATTCTGTTTGCCGTGCGAATTTACATGGTTGACCAGTGAGCGTTCTCCAAACTTTAGCTCACGTTCTGGGAAGTTATAAACAAACACGATTCAAGTAACGTTAATAGAATGTTTGTTTCAGAGTTATCTGGTCATTAATAATGTTCTCAAAATGTTGGCACAAAACAAATATGTATACATCGTCCATTGTTCATTTTCCAACATTGTAACATCTTGTTCAGTGTTTGTGCCATGATAAAATGAAATGTTCCCTTAACGTTCACATCATCAAATAAATGTTATTAAAGCATTTAAAAGAACTTTTAATGTTTTCATAACTTAATGGGAATGTAAGCAACAAAAAACAAAAAAATTCAGAGACATGCAATGTACAGAAATTGGGAACAGAAAGCTGCGTGATTTTTGCACACACAAGTATAACACTATGGGGCCGTTTACATGACACTTTTTACATTACACCGTTTACATGGCATCTAAAAACATAATTTATTTTTATGCATTTTGGCCATTTAATTACATGACAACAGCGTTTTGGGGGCCTGAAAATGCAAAGTGTTTCAAAGTGTAAGTTTATGAAAACGGTTTATGTAAACTACAAAAACATGAATTTGTAAGCGGTGACCACATTACGTGCTCAGTCTATAAAGTGACATTGCCATCTACTGGCCTGACATGAATAATACAGCGTTTTTACGCGAGAAACACATTTTTACACATACCCTTAGTGTACTTAAAGTAGTAATACTCACCACTTTTAGAAATTCTCCAACTATATGTTTAGCTAATGTTTGTTGAAGTCAAGGTAATAATTACGTACTTTTTCACAGTGCTTATTTACCTTTAGCTGTTTATTTTCTCCATTGTGCTGCATAGATAAGTGCATATGGGACTCAACAAGGATCTCTTGCATCACAAAGCATTAAACTGTTAAGTAAACACATGCGCTGCTCTCTTCTCAATGGTCTGTAACAGCGGCGTAATTGCTGACTGACATCAAAGTGATTGTGAGGCATTGGAGGCTCTTTCCCTGAGCTTTTGTGCGTTAATGGGCAGTTAATACACTGTTAATCAAAAGCCAAGCACACTATACACTTATGTGTTCCAATTTGCCACTTGCCTGCTGTTAGCAAGCTTTTAGCCTCCATTTAGACTATTGTGAAAATACCAACCAAGCCAAAAGGCGACTAGCATTGTTTTATCCATCTGTGTTTTAGCCCTTGGACCACTTTTGTGATGAAAATGATAGTTCACACAAAAGTGGCCCATGCACAGTTTGTGTGCATTTAATATTGAAAAAAATTATAATCATGCATTGATTGATACAATGTATTAAATCAATCCCATCAAAAAAGACCAGCAGTCCATTGTGCAAAGCGGTTGCACAACTGTCAACTCCCACAGTTACAACAATGTGTAATGGATTCCAGTCATTTAAAGGTTCATTAAATTTGCTTTGGTCAAGTGCAATATAAATACTGTGATTTATAAGCTATAAATTGCAGCAGTTTCATAGTTCTTCAGGAGGGTTTATTGGGCATGGCTAGCTGAAACATAAACTGCCACCGTGGATGTTTGAGCTGTGTTTGCATTGCTGTGCATATGTTGGGACTAACAAGGCAAAGTTTAAGAGTACAGTTGGTCTTTGCTTGGGATAGGGACATACTTTTCTCTTGTAATAAATAAATAAAATTATAAAAGATTTTTCCCATTCATTTTTGGTAAAACGTGTCTTGGGTCGCTGGTAACCCGAGGTGTGTAGTGTAAGTATATTTTTTTCTGCACAACAATAATTACATTTTTGATGACTGAATAAGTGCAATTCACCTTTATTCCTCAAGGTGGCGATGTCTGATACACAATGATGGAGAGACACTTCACTCATAGTTACTGACAACAAAAGAATAGGAAGATTCATCAGAAGAACTTGAAAAGGCTTAGTGATTTACTGCAGATCAAGTTCTGAATGCAGTCAGATTTAATGTGGATCTGGTGAAAAAGCTGTCTTTTAAAGATGTTTATGTATGATGGAATATGTTTGAGATTTGAGCCAGATGCTGAATGTACTGGGAATTGAGTTCTGACGAGGATAGTGATGATGGTAATAAGCATCTGCTCAAACTGAACCCTTTCAAGCTCCAAAAAGTAAGGAAATATGCTTTATTATATTTTTCTGTAATTGACCTCTCGGTGAGCTCCACCAAAAACCTTGTCCTACGATGTTTTTGATCAATTTTGGACACAGAATGACCACCTCTCATCGAGGAGCATTCAAGTGTGACTTAAATAAGCCATGGAGGTATATATAAAAGATTTTAAAATAAATGTGTTGGGTAACAATATTATTTTTAGAAGCAAGGGTTTACAGATCACAATGCAAGCGAGAAAAGCCTTGTTATGGTCACCACGATCGCAGGATCAACATCCAAACCTAAAGATGTCCGAGTTCCAGTCCCAATGCAACAATTACACTTATTTGGACCCACTTTAAATTAAGTGGCCTTAACTATTATGTGCTAACATTTTAATTAATCATTTGATAAAATTAACTTATTGTGTACATACATGTTTTTACAGTGTACTTACATTTTTAAAAATACCTGCATGTAATTACATCTGTAATTAATTTCTGTAGTTACATTTATAATTACACTGTTGACCCATCCTTTAAACTTAACCATACCCTTAAACGTACCACACCTGTCCCTAACTTTACCCTTAAACTTACCCACACCACCACACCTGTCATAACGTTACCCTTAAACTTACCCATACCACCACACTTGTCCCTAACTTTGCCTTAAACTTACCCATACCACCACACCTGTCTCTAACTTTACCCTTAAACTTACCCACACCACCACACCTGTCCCTAACTTTACCCTTAAACATACCCACACCACCACACCTGTCCCTAACTTTACCCTTAAACTTACCCACACGACCACACCTGTCCCTAACTTTACCCTTAAACTTACCCACACCACACACCTGTCCATAAAGTTACCCTTAAACTTACCCATACCACCACACCTGTCCCTAACTTTACCCTTAAACTTACCCATACCACAACACTTGTCCCTAACTGCCCTTAAACTTACCCACACCACCACACCTGTCATGCGTTACCCTTAAAATTACCTATACCACCACACCTGTCCCTAACTTTATAAACTTACCCATACCACCACACTTGTCCCTAACTTTACCCTTGAACTTGCCCATACCACCACACCTGTCCCAAACCCTACCCTTAAACTTACCCATACCACCACACCTGTCCCAAACCCTAGCCTTAAACGTACCCATACCACCACACCTGTCCCTAACTTTACCCTTAAACATACCCACCACCACACCTGTCCCTAACTTTGCCCTTAAACTTACCCACACCACCACACCTGTCCCTAACTTTACCCTTAAACTTACCCACACCACAACACCTGTCCTTAACTTTACCCTTAAACTTACCCACACCACCACACCTGTCCCTAACTTTGCCTTTAACCATACCACCACACCTGTCCTTAACGTTACCCTTAAACTTACCTATACCACCACACCTGTCCCTAACTTTACCCTTTACCCATACCACCACACTTGTCCCTAACTTTACCCTTGAACTTGCCCATACCACCACACCTGTCCCAAACCCTACCCTTAAACTTACCCATACCACCACACCTGTCCCTAACTTTACCCTTAAACATACCCACACCACCACACCTGTCCCTAACTTTACCCTTAAACTTACCCACACCACCACACCTGTCCCTAACTTTACCCTTAAACTTACCCACACCACCACACCTGTCATAACGTTGCCCTTAAACTTACCCACACCACCACACTTGTCCCTAACTACCCTTAAACTTACCCACACCACCACACCTGTCCTTAACGTTACCCTTAAACTTACCCATACCACCACACCTGTCCCTAACTTTACCCTTAAACTTACCCATACCACCACACTTGTCCCTAACTTTACCCTTAAACTTACCCACACCACCACACCTGTCCCTAACTTTACCCTTAAACTTACCCACACCACCACACCTGTCCCTAACTTTGCCTTAAACTTACCCACACCACCACGCCTGTCCCTAACTTTACCCTTAAACTTACCCAAACCACCACACCTGTCCCTAACCCTACCCTTAAACTTACCCACACCACCACATCTGTCCCTAACCCTACTCTTAAATTTACCCATACCATTACACCTGTCCCTAACTTGACCCTTAAACTTACCCACACCACCACACCTGTCCCTAACTTTACCCTTAAAGGTTTCACGAACTGGCTTTTTTTATACTGTTGTCTGAGGTCAACTAATGATGTTTGTGTGGTTTTTACATTCAAAAACATCATAATGAATAAGTAATAGGCAATTTTCTACACTGGTTTTGAGGCTTTCTCCTGAACGCTGGGTTTTGATGGGCGTGCCACACTGGAGACTTGTAAGTAAACTTGTAAGTAAACACAATGATGTTGAGACACTTCACTCATAGTTACTGACAACAAAGAATAGGAAGATTCAACAGAAGAACTTGAAAAGGCTTAGTGATTTACTGCAGATCAAGTTCTGAATGCAGTCAGATTTTGTGTGGATCTGGTGAAAAAGCTGTCTTTTAAAGATGTTTATGTATGATGGAATATGTTTGAGATTTGAGCCAGATGCTGAATGTACTGGGAATTGAGTTCTGACGAGGATAGTGATGATGGTAATAAGCATCTGCTCAAACTGAACCCTTTCAAGCTCCAAAAAGTAAGGAAATATGCTTTATTATATTTTTCTGTAATTGACCTCTCGGTGAGCTCCACCAAAAACCTTGTCCTACGATGTTTTTGATCAATTTTGGACACAGAATGACCACCTCTCATCGAGGAGCATTCAAGTGTGACTTAAATAAGCCATGGAGGTATATATAAAAGATTTTAAAATAAATGTGTTGGGTAACAATATTATTTTTAGAAGCAAGGGTTTACAGATCACAATGCAAGCGAGAAAAGCCTTGTTATGGTCACCACGATCGCAGGATCAACATCCAGGATCAATACTGTTCATATACTGTAGGGTAAGATTACAATAATTTACATTTAACCAGTTTAACATGGAGAGCCACTGAAATGTAGACCTTCATTTATGTGTTTTTGACCTACACTGTTACTTGATGTGGAACAGTTAGCTATTTCAGTTTGGTCGATAGCATTAGTAACTCACTAACTTTAATTTTGACTTAATGAGAGACAACCAGGATACCTGGAATCAGTGTACCCCTGCCACATCATTTTAACATGTTTGTAGCATAAACACTATAAAACCAATGAGAGCTTCGAATCTTCCATTGTTTCTCTATGGCGCTGAAACCTAAAGATGTCCGAGTTCCAGTCCCAATGCAACAATTACACTTATTTGGACCCACTTTATATTAAGTGGCCTTAACTACTATGTGCTAACATTTTAATTAATCATTTGATAAAATTAACTTATTGTGTACATACATGTTTTTACAGTGTACTTACATTTTTAAAAATACCTGCATGTAATTACATCTGTAATTAATTTCTGTAATTTATAATTACACTGTTGACCCATCCTTTAAACTTAACCATACCCTTAAACGTACACACCTGTCCCTAACTTTACCCTTAAACTTACCCACACCACCACACCTGTCCTTAATGCGTTACCCTTAAACTTACCCATACCACCACACTTGTCCCTAACTTACCCTTAAACATACCCACACCACCACACCTGTCCCTAACTTTACCCTTAAACTTACCCACACCACCACACCTGTCCCTAACTTTACCCTTAAACTTACCCACACCACCACACCTGTCATGCGTTACCCTTAAACTTACCCATACCACCACACCTGTCCCTAACTTTACCCTTAAACTTACCCATACCACAACACTTGTCCCTAACTTTGCCCTTAAACTTACCCACACCACCACACCTGTCCTTAACGTTGCCCTTAAACTTACCCATACCACCACACCTGTCCCTAACTGCCCTTAAACTTACCCATACCACCACACTTGTCCCTAACTTTGCCCTTGAACTTGCCCATACCACCACACTGTCCCAAACCCTACCCCTTAAACTTACCCATACCACCACACCTGTCCCTAACTTTACCCTTGAACTTGCCCATACCACCACACCTGTCCCAAACCCTAGCCTTAAACTTACCCATACCACCACACCTGTCCCTAACTGCCCTTAAACATACCCACACCACCACACCTGTCCCTAACTTTGCCCTTAAACACCACACCACCACACCTGTCCCTAACTTTACCCTTAAACTTACCCACACCACAACACCTGTCATGCGTTGCCCTTAAAGCGTGCCCATACCACCACACCTGTCCCTAACTTTGCCCTTAAACTTAGCCATACCACCACACTTGTCCCTAACTTTGCCCTTAAACTTACCCACACCACCACACCTGTCCTTAACGTTGCCCTTAAACTTACCCATACCACCACACCTGTTCCTAACACCCTTAAACTTACCCATACCACCACACCTGTCCCTAACTTTACCCTTAAACTTACCCATACCACCACACCTGTCCCTAACTTTACCCTTAAACTTACCCACACCACAACACCTGTCCTTAACGTTACCCTTAAGCGTACCCATACCACCACACCTGTCCCTAACTGCCCTTAAACTTAGCCATACCACCACACTTGTCCCTAACTTTACCCTTAAACTTACCCACACCACCACACCTGTCATGCGTTACCCTTAAACTTACCCATACCACCACACCTGTCCCTTTGCCTTAAACTTACCCATACCACCACACTTGTCCCTAACTTTACCCTTAAACTTACCCACACCACAACACCTGTCCCTAACTTTACCCTTGAACTTGCCCATACCACAACACCTGTCCCAAACCCTACCCTTAAACTTACCCAAACCACCACACCTGTCCCTAACCCTACCCTTAAACTTACCCACACCACCACATCTGTCCCTAACCCTACTCTTAAATTTACCCATACCATTACACCTGTCCCTAACTTGACCCTTAAACTTACCCACACCACCACACCTGTCCCTAACTTTACCCTTAAAGGGTCATGAAACCCCTCGTTCAGCTCAAATCCACCTCGTAATCGTTTTGAAAAATGCTACTTAAAAATGGGCGTGGATGCCCGTGAGAAGAGGAGGGGTGGGTGTGGCAGAGCGAGGCAGGGCGAGCAACTGTCATCTGTCAGTGCAGTGCAGTGGCCAACCAACCGCCCGCAGCCAGAGACTAGCCCTGGCGGCATCGCGGGAAAGCCATGCAACACACCCGAAACTTTACACCAGGGAAACAGATCATAAACTCCTCTCAACTACTCCGTGAACACGCAGACTGTCACTTCTGTCATTGGAAATAACCACGTGTTGTCATGAATAATTAAGAGGCGGTGTCTTCTCATAGGATAAGAAAACTCAGTCTCATAATAATAATGAGACACCGATGCGTCACGTAGCACTATAGTGCGCTGCTACGTCTGGCTGTGGCGTGGGCGCAATGTAGTTTTTAAACCAGGAAGACGAAAATAGGGTGAAAAACATAAAATTTACCAGTTTCACCTTTTAATTAAATCTAACAGATGCTAACATTATGTTCAATTTTACTGTTGTCTGATAGTCACCCAATGATGTTTAGTGATTTTTACATTCAAAAACATCGGCAATGAATAAGTAATACCCACACCACCACACCTGTCCATAATCCCTACCCCTTAAAATCCTACTCCACACCCCCTACACCTGTCCCTAACTTCATCTTTAACTTACTTCCACACCACTCACACCTGTCCCTGACTTTACCCTTTAAACTGACTCCATACCACCACATCTGTTCCTAATCTTTACCATTAAACGGAATGATATGATCTTCTCGATCACCACCACATCTGACCTTCTTTAACCCTTCTTGTACAACTGATTTATTTCCATCTACCCACCACACCTGTCTCTAATCTTTACCTCTAAATGGCAGCAGACTGAACTGCACGCACACACACCACAAACACTTGTGCGCTCACGCTCAGACTTCAAGAAGGAATATTATATCACCATTTGAGATTCATCTGCCTCTCAAAAGCTCAAGGACCACATCTGACCCTGACTTCATCACCCCTTAAACTTATCCATACCACCCCCACCTGTCCCTAACTTTACCTCTTAAACTTACCCATACCACCACACCTGTCCCTAACTTTACCCTTAAACTTACCCATACCTCCACCACTCCTGTCCCTAACTTTACCCTTAAACTTATTCATACCACCACACCTGTCCCTAACTTTACCCTTACACTTACCCATCCCACCACGCCTGTCCCTAACCCAACCCTTAAACTTACCCATACCACCACACTTTACCCTAAACTTTACCCATCCCACCACACCTGTCCCTAACCCAACCCTTAAACTTACCCATACCACCACACCTGTCCCTAACTTTACCCTTAAACTTACATACCACCACACCTGTCCCTAACTTTACCCTTAAACTTACCCATACCACCACACCTGTCCCTAACTTTACCCTTAAACTTACCCATACCACCACACCTGTTCCTAACTTTACCCTTAAACTCACCCATACCACCACACTTGTCCCTAACTTTACCCTTAAACTTACCATACCACCACACCTGTCCCTAACTTTACCATTAAACTTACCCATACCACCACATCTGTCCCTAAAGCAACCCTAAACTTACCCATACCACCACACTGTCCCTAACTTTAACCCTTTAAACTTACCATACCACCACACCTGTCCCTAACTTTACCCTTAAACTTACCCATACCACCACACCTGTCCCTAACTCAACCCTTAAACTTACCCATACCACACACTGTCCCTAACTTTACCCTTAAACTTACCCATACCACCACACCTGTCCCTAACTTTACCCTTAAACTTACCCATACCACCACACCTGTCCCTAACTTTACCCTTAAACTTACCCATACCACCACACCTGTCCCTAACTTTACCCTTAAACTTACCCATACCACCACACCTGTCCCTAACTTTACCCCTTAAACTTACCCATACCACCACACCTGTCCCTAAACTTTACCCTTAAACTTACCCATACCACCACACCTGTCCCTAACTTTACCCTTAAACTTACACCCACACCACCACACCTGTCCCTAACTTTACCCTTAAACTTACCCATACCACCACACCTGTCCCTAACTTTACCCTTAAACTTACCCATACCACCACACCTGTCCCTAACTTTACCCTTAAACTTACCCATACCCACCACACCTGTCCCTAACTCTACCCTTAAACTTACCCATACCACCACACCTGTCCCTAACTTTACCCTTAAACTTACCCCATACCACCACACCTGTCCCTAACTTTACCCTTAAACTTACCCATACCACCACACCTGTCCCTAACCTACCCTTTAAACTTACCCACACCACCACACCTGTCCCTAACTTTACTCCTTAAACTTACCCATCACCACCACACCTGTCCCTAACTTTACCCTTAAACTTACCCATACCACCACACCTGTCCCTAACCCAACCCTAAAACTTACCCATACCACCACACCTGTCCCTAACCCAACCCTTAAACTTACCCATACCACCACACATCCTTAACTTCACCTTAAACTTACCCATACCACCACACCTGTTCCTTAACTTTACCCTTAAACTTACCTATACCACCACACCTGTCCCTAACTCTACCTATCGATGCCACCAAACCTGTCCCTAACCCTACCATTAAACTTACCCATACCACAACACCTGTCCCTAACCCTACCCTTAAACTTAACCATACCACCACACATCCTAAACTTCAAACTTACCCATACCACCACACCTGTCCCTAACTTTTACCCCTTAAACTTACCCACCACCACACCTGTCCCTAACCAACCCTTGAAAGTACCCATACCACCACACCTGTCCCTAACCCAACCCTTAAACTTACCCATACCACTTGTCCCTAACTTTGCCTTAAACTTACCCATACCACCACACCTGTCCCAAACTTTACCCTTAAACTTACCCATACCACCGCACCTGTTCCTTAACTTTACCCTTAAACTTACCCATACCACCACACCTGTCCCTAACTTTACCCTTAAACTTATCGATACCACCACACATGTCCCTAACCCTACCAATAAACTTACCCATACCACAACACCTGTCCCTAACCCTACCCTTAAACTTAACCATACCACCACACATCCTAAACTTCACCCTTAAAATTACCCACACCACCACACCTGTCCCTAACTTTACCCTTAAACTTACCCACACCACCACTCCTGTCCCTAACTTTACCCTTGAAAGTACCCATACCACCACACCTGTCCCTGACCCAACCCTTAAACTTACCCATACCACTTGTCCCTAACTTTACCCTTAAACTTACCCATACCACCACACCTGTCCCAAACTTTACCCTTAAACTTACCCATACAACCACACCTGTCCCAAACTTTACCCGTATCCACCTTAATATCAGCAAAGGTGTTTTGCAATAAAATGAACACAATAAGTACATTGTACTTATTTTTTTGGTGCAAGTACATAGTTGTTCAGGCCACCTAATATAAGGTATCATTATTACAGTGTATGTATTGTTGGAAACAATACAGTGTATGTATTTTTGTATAATACACTGTAATTTATCCACATTCTAAGGGGAGGGATTTACACAGTTGAGGAGGAGACAATCTAAACAAAGGAATGCAAATGTTGCATAGGTAAAGGGACACACCCCAGACGTTTCAGTGTCACCAGTTCTAATCGAATCAGCATAACAGTGTCATTCAAATGCATAGATGCAAATCCAATCATTCTAAGAGTATGCTCATACATTCACATGTATGTTCACGTGCCCTGAGCTTGTCATACCAAATGGTCAGGAAGTGCATAGAGACAAAAGACTAATTTCTCAAACGCCTGGGCTGATTAACTTGATCTTGTTAGAATGTGGTCAATCTTTACCTCAAACTGTAAACGTCGGCGAGAAGGTGGCAGAATGAATAGTGTTGTTCACCTAACTTTTATATTTTTGTTTTAACGGTTAATTTTGTTACCAAAGCTTTACGTAATGGCACTTGCGTCTATCTACTGCGAATGTACTGCTAATGCTCTAAAGAATGCTGTGACGAGAAATGAGAAATGAGATCTACAGCTCTCTGCTTACAGTGTGTCAGTCACGCTCGTCAGGACTCGAGTGCGGGTCGAGGGTGCGCACCGAGTTCGGAAGACAGTGTTCACTTTTGATGTTGTAATTTCATCATACACGCAGGTTTGAAGACCCTACCATACAATTCGGCTAGGTAGCTATACATCCGCACTAAAATATCACGGTGAAAGTCATCATAGCTTGCGTAGTATAGACCCAATCCAACTTTGAGAATAGGCAAGGCAAGGCAAGGCAAGTTTATTTATATAGCACATTTCATACACGATGGCAATTCAAAGTGCTTTACATAGAAAATGAAATTAAAACAGTGATAAGAAATAAGAATAACACGTGTAAGAATTAAAAATAAAAACAGGATAATTAAAACAGTTGTTAATAGACATTTGGCAAAACACAGGTGTTTCATATTTGATCTTGCTCTGGGACTTCCCCATCCTGACAGTCTGTCTCTGTGGATCTTCTAGCGCTAGGTTTTTTAGTCTGTCGGACGTCTCCGTTCAGACCCTATCTTTCACCCAAGATGGACGGGCGGACTACCCTCCTCTGTAATCCTTTTAAGACCGGCTCGCAGCACGGTCCGACCTGGCCTCGCCTGGTCTTTTACTTTTCCCCCTGGAAAACTTATCTGTCTGTGGATCTTCTAGCGCTAGTTTTTTTAGTCTGTCGGACGACTCCGTTCAGACCCTATCTTTCACCCAAGATGGACGGGCGGACTACCCTCCTCTGTAATCCTTTTAAGACCAGCTCTCAGCACGGTCCGACCTGGCCTCGCCTGGTCTTTTACCCACAGAGTCAGCTCTCAGCTATGGTTTATCCAATACCCTCAATATTTTACAAGTCCCTTCAAATTCTTAAAATAAGAAGAAATAGAAATATACAGTTATAAAGATAATTAAAAGAATAGATTAACGGCAATATTTTTTTTATCGCCCGATAAGAGTCTCACGTTAACGCAGCACGTTAATGCCGATAACTGCCCACCACTAATATATATATATGAGTAATACTAATTAACTTTATGTACATACTATAGGGCTAGGGTAGGATTAGGGAATGGGTGAGGGTTGGTGCATGTAATTATGCATAATTTACTTATTAGTATGGTTGTCACATGTTTGGTTTGTTTTGGTTGTGATTTTGTTTGTCACATGTTCCTTTGTCTCAGTTTCCCGCCACTTGTTTTGGCACCGTTAGTCTAGTTCTGTTCAGCTGTGTTTAGTTATCTTCATCTGTATCACCCTTACCCTTCGTTCATTCAGTCATCTGAGTTTGTACTTAAGTTATCCCTTGTTCAGTCACTCCTTTTCTGGTCACAGTTATGTACAGTTATGTTTAGTGTTTAAATTCCTGTTTGCATTGCTTGTATTGAGAAACCTGTAAACTTTGTTTGAGTAAGATATCTACCTGTCCTTGCCTTCCTGCCTGAGCCGACTGTAACAGATGGCCAGACCTAAACCTAAGATGGCAGAGGAGCACCTTTTGAACATCCGGCAGGGTTTTCGTCAGCTGTAGTGGTATGTGGAGGAATTTCTGGAGTATTCTGACCTGGTGAGCTGGAAAGATCCGATGGTCAATGCTCGTTTTTCGGGATGGACTGGATAATGATTTTACCCACAAACCCACTCCAAGTCTCCTGGATTCCGCTTCAGGCTTCCCAGTTCCCGCTCTGAGTCTCCTGGATTCCACTCCAGGCTTCCCAGTTCCTGCTCTGAGTCTCCTGGATTCCACTCCAGGCTTCCCAGTTCCTGCTCTGAGTCTCCTGGATTCCGCTCCAGGCTTCCCAGTTCCTGTCTCCAGTCACCTGGATTCCACTCCAGCCTTCCACGAGGCCGCACCAGCCTTCCACGAGGCTGCTAATGCCTCCCACGAGCCCGTTCCAGCCCACGGACCTGCTCCAGCCCATGAGGCTGTCCCATTCCAAGAGCCCTCCACTCAACCCCTGAATTCCCCATAGAAAATGGGTTGGTGCTATGAACCTGTGGGTGGGGAACATGTGGATGGGGCTCCTGATCCACCATGGCTAACAGAGAGTCCTGACCCGCCATGGCTAACAGAGACTACTGATCTTCCAAGACTAACCAGGACTCCTGATTAGGGCTATAATGCGTTGCTATTGACAACGGTCAATATAAGGAAGGAAATGCCAGAGAATAGAATCTTCCTTAAAATGCATAGAGCTGCTTATTTTATTTGTTGTTCAAATATAAAACTTGTTGAAATGGTTTCAGTGTGTGCATCTGTTCTTTTTGAACACTTTAATCTTATTTGAACAAAACCATGATAATATTAATAACTGTGATCATTTGAGTAACTATAATCGTGATCTGAAATGTTCATATGGTTTCATCCCTACTTCTGTTACGCCAAGGCACCCAGAGACTCCTGATCCGCTAAGGCAACCAGAGACTCCTGACCATCTGTGGCCACCCACGGCTCCTGTCCCGCCATGGTCTTCCGAACATTGACACCACCGTGGAGGCTTCCCAACCAGTCAGGTCCCGGTGCTCCTGCCTCTAGAACTCCAGGGTGCCCGCCCCCCCTCCTCGGCTGATCGTTCTACGGCGCAAGGACACGCCTACTAGGAGGGGGAAGTTATGTCACATGTTTGGTCTGTTTTGGTTGTGTTTTTGTGTTTGTCACATGTTCCTTTGTCTCAGTTTCCCACCACTAGTTTTGTCACCATGGTTACCCTCGTTAGTCTAGTTCTGTTCGGCTGTGTTTAGTTATCTTCATCTGTATCACCTGTGCACTTCGTTCATTCAGTCATCTGTGTCTGTACTTAAGTTCTCCCTTGTTCACTCACTCCTTGTCTGGTCACAGTTACGTACAGTTATGTTTAGTGTGTATGTTCCTGCTTGCATTGCTTGTATTGATAAACCTGTACCAGTAAACTTTGTTTAAGTAAGTGTCGTAATGTTCGTGGAAGGAAGGAGGCGGGAACCGGCGAACATTCAAAAATACTTTAATAAAATTAATAAACAAAAGTAAATCGCGGGCAGCCCCTCACGGACGACTGCCCGCACACACATACCAAAACATAAACAAAACTCAACATAAAGTCCAGGCCTGGTCCTCTCTCGCTTTGCACTGTCGTCGCTCCTCCTTTTATGCTCCTGTCATGCTCCTCCATGAGGCAAGACCAGTGTGGCGCCCAGCTGGCACTCATCCTCCTGATTCGCCACCGGCCCGCTCTCACGGTCCCTCGCCTCGCTGCTTGCCACAGTAAGATATCTACTTGTCCTTGCCTTCCTGCCTGAGCCGACTTTAATGTAACATATATAACAAGGACACTGTGAAATAAAGTGTTACAGAGTTTTATATTATTGCACTTATCCATCCGTGTTAGAATTAAAAGTGTGTTAAGAGACATAGTCAAAAAAGTGTACTATCCTTTAAGTACACTTATGTGGCCTTTTTTAATTAACGGTGCGCATTCAATACAATTAAGTGTGATTCTTTTTCACAAGGGTATTGAAATCCCTGGATGTATTTATAATGTATTTTTGGAAATATTAAAAACGAGCATCATGAGAGCTAGCTGTATACATTTATATGTGAATATTCTTCAAACATTCTTCAACATAACAAGTTTGGAATGACATGAGGGCGAGAACATTATGACAGAATTGTCATTTTTGGTTGACATTTCCCTTTTAGTGTTCACATACTCAACTATTGTTCAGTTCAATATATTTTAGAGACTAGATTGCTCACTGCTTGGTGCACATCGACCTGTATAATGCATATATATATATATATATATATATATATATATATATATATATATATATATATATATATGATTTTCTATACACTGTAAAACTCAGCTGAAATAGACATGAAAAGGTGGATGAAGTATAGCTCCAAGTATTGGATGGTTGGGTACCATCGAAATGCAATTTGAGACTCTCTGAAAGACTGATGTAGACAATGGAACAAGCTTTTCAATCGACCTCAGGAGTTGAGCGTTTCGGAGTTTGTGTGGCTTCATGGTGAAGTGACAAACTCTGTGAATCTGTGAATGTTGCCAGTTTGCGTGTGTGTGTGTTTGCCCCATGGGTGTGTTAGGTTAGAGAGGTGTAGTAAATGTATCGCTCCAAGAGGTACGATATGCCACTGCTAACGAAATAGAGCTCGGTTGTAAGAAATGCACCCTGGGCACCTTTTCCACCAACCGTTAATAATGGCATGATTGAATCAATAAACAGTGGTGGATCCAAGCGCTCTGACACTTGCTGACTGCAAGCTGTTGTAATTTACTCCTCTTGCTCTGGCATACTGATCTCCAACAGAAAGAATATTAAGACAGCCAAGCAGAGAAAACTGCAGGAATTAAAGCTTTGACAAAATACAAAAATAAAAAATAGAGAGAGAGATAGGGGAGCTTGAAGTTGCAGTTAAAATAAAATAAAAACTTGATAGGGTGGTATGACAAAATATTATATATCATTCATATTTTGGTGGGATAATTCAATAAAACTGTCTACATATTAAACAATAAACTTGGTTATTCTGGATAAATCACTAAATTAACTTTACTAATTAAATGTATTGAAAAGTTCTCTTTGTATTCGGAACTTGGTGGACGGAAACCAAAGATAAGATAATTCACAACAAATGAATTAGTGCTATCTAATTCCAAAAAATCTTGAGTTGTAAGTAACATTAATAAATTGATAGTTCTGTCTAAATTTGTATTGCATGAGTCATATATTCAAAGCCTCTGTAAATTAACCAGCAGCTCATTAATATATATATATATATATATATATATATATATATATATATATATATATATATATATATATATATATATATATATATATATATATATATATATATATTAAAGTTAAGCAAATAACTTGTGTTCCTAGACAGCAATGGTATTATTTTTATTATACTGTTCTTAAATCATTTTCAAACTATCTGTATTTTAAGGTTACACTTTATTTCTGTGGTCCACTTTAGACATTCTACTAACTATAAGTAACTTTATAACTACATATCAACTTATGCTGGGTTTAACACTGTATGATTTTTGGCCACAATTTGGCCAAATTTTTGAATCCTATAAAGATTCCTCTGATTCTAGGCCAAAATCTGAAGTCTTTGATCGCTAGTTGTGTCAGAACCTTTGTGGGTCACACTTAGTTTAGGGTCTAATTCTCACTATTAACTAACTAACCATGTCTTTTCCCTAAATAAACTCCTAATTACTGCTTATTTATAATTAGTAAGGTAGTTTTTAAGTTTGGGAATTGGGTAGGATTAAGAAATAGAATAAGGTAATTCAGAATAAGGCATTAATATGTGCTTTATAAGTACTAACAAACAGCCAATATCCTAGTAATATGCATGATAATAAGCAACTAATTGATAGTGAGAATTGAACCCTAAAGTAGTGTCTCTGAGGCGCAGTCCTGCAGTGTTGCTTCTCCTACGACAACCGTCAAATAAAAAACCAATAGAGAACCTGGGGACGCAATTAGTGAGACAACAACAAACCACGACTTGCTCCACACTCATCATCTTAGTTTTTCCTGCAGTTTTCTTTTCAAGAGAAGCCATGACCAACATTAACACAATACTGTTTTTGTTTGCTAGCCACCGTTTCTATCACGCATGTAAATGTAGCTCACAGTCACTGAACATGTCAAATAATGATGATTTAAAACTCTGGATGAGTCCATTTTTAACGCATCTTGACTGCCGTGTGGTCTGACATGAATGACAACTGAGATCCCACAGTGTGACGGCTTACAGCAGGGATCATGTTCATACAGTCTGACAAGAAACAATTGTAAAGGACTCTTAATAAATCGTACAGTGTGAACCTAGCTTAACTCTCATTAGAGTATTAGTAGAATGACTGTTTAATATCTGCTAACACTTTATTGTGATGCTCCCCACAGATATTCAACTGTTTATAAGTAACTTTACTGCTACATGTCAACTTGTTCCACTAATCGAACACTAAAACCTAACCTAACCTACAGTAACAGTCTGTCTACTAATACTCTAATGAAAGTTAGTTGACATAGTTGCAGAGTTACTTATAGTTAGTATGTCTAAAGTGGACCTAAAGTGTAACCTTTGTTTTGTGTACTGTACTATGCTGATTCTAATTTTTCATTTGTTGTTGTTTTTAGCTTGAGACTCACTGAGAATATTTGATTCACAAACAAATTATTCACATAGTTTATTTGAACCGATAGATTTGTTCATGCAGGTGGTCTTGTTGCAGTGGTTAAAAACTCGCTGATTCAATAATCTGGTTGGAGCTAATCCTGTCATTAAATCTGTCCTTTTCAGCTCAAAATGAGGCAAAAAAATATATACAAAAACTTGGTAGTAAAAATGTATTTGGCTGACACATTGCATAACATTCTCTATTCCATAAACTAACCCTAACATTCCCATTAAGTTGTGGAAATGTTATTTTCTGAATGTTCAAAATGTTTTTTTTTTTTATGTTTAATAAATATGTGACATTAAGCAAAAACATTGAGGGAATGTACTATTTTGCAAGCATTTTGGGAACATTACTTTTTGATTGTTGAACGGTTTGAAACAAATAGAAAATACTAAAGTTTAAAAAATGTTAGATGTAGAAATGTTTCAGATAAAAAAATGTATGAATGATTTGGCACTAACATAATTAAGTCGTAATCTTTATTTATATAGTGCTTTTGACAATTCAGATTGTTTCAAAGCAGCTTTATAGTGATAGGAAATGAATGCAACAAAGATTGTTTTGGCTGTACAGAAGATCTAGTCCAAGTTTTTTGATTGATAAAAATCATTAAAGGGTCATGAATTGAGAAATCAACTTTACCTTCAGCTTTTGATATATAAAAGGTCATCTTAATTTAAGAATATCCTGTAAGTTTCAGAGCGGACACAGCTGGCTCAGCAAACGATCGAATGTTCTTACCTGTGACATCAGAGAGCAGTGAAACGCCACCTCAAGATGAATGCCTAATTCTGTACCCCCGCCCACCAACTCATGCCTGTCCTGTCATGTTAGATAAATAACATTGGCCTACATGGCTCTAAACCGGATCGAACTTCCAAGCAATAAAGCTTATGGCATGTTCCTTTGGATTCCAATATTATTCTAATATTAGCTATGCATGTTTGAACTTTATTTTTAATGAAGATCCAGCTCACGTGGGGAAGACATTGCATTTGTTCACTTCATTTCACTGGATTCATTTGTAAACAAGAGACTGGATTTGCAGACAGGATGAGATTAAAAGACGATGTGGCTTCTGGATCTGACCGGAATGATGCAACACTATTATGTGACTGAAGAATGTTTTTTTTATTTGTGATAGTTTTGCATTGTTACGTTTGATATCTACTGATTATGTACATGCCTAACTAAACGTAACTTCCACGCTGTCACAGGCTGGAGTATCCTTTGTATTTGAGGTGTTGTTAGTTCATTGTCCTGTGATTCATGATCAGACTCGATGTATGGGACTATCTTAAATAGTGAAATAACATTCCTTTCTTGACGTGCGTTGTTCACACTCTTGACTGGTAATTTGAAGGGAAAATACAGTCGTGGAAGTTTTGAACATGCTGATTTGTCTGCATTGAAGCTTTGCTGGTGCACATTCTTGGCTTGTGGGTACGCGCACGCATGTGCGTGTGTGTGTGTGTTATTTATGCACATTTCGCAGTTATATCCACCATTTGGGCCGGCCAAGTAATAAAAAAGAACATTCCAATTAATTGCGGGTGGATGAGCGATAAATCATTGTGGTCATTTGATAAAGACATTTGCGAGCTCTGTGGGCAAATCATTCCGGTTGCCGTTTCGCCACATTGAGCCAAAGCTCATTATATTATGCAAAACTGTTATCCAATCATAGCAGTGGGCATTTACTTCCAAGTCTTCAATGTCGCACGCCTATATAAACTGAGCCATTCAAGAGCTAGGCTCAAAACCAGGGCCTATTACTTATTCATTATGATGTTTTTGAATGTAAAAACCACGCAAGCCTCATAAGTTGACCTCAGACAACAGTATTTATTTATTTATTTTTTTAAACAGTTCACGACCCCTTTAACTTTGGAGCTGTTTAAACAACACCGTTTTCAACTGAAAATATATATATATATTTTAATGCATTCTGGCCGATCATTTAAAAGACAGCATTTTGGTGGCCTGAGAACACAAACTTTAAAATATTTTTTTTGAAAACAATACTGTTATCATATTCATGTAAACTTAAAAAATGTGAATCTGTGAAAATGGTGACAGCGTGCACATGCGTATTACGTGTTTAGTCTATAGGCATGCGTGTTAAAATTTGTATGTGTGCGTGTAGTCTTCAGTAGTTTAGTCTTTGTGGGTGTAGGAAGGAAGAAGACGGGTCGCGCTGGGACTCGTGAGTACTCTCTTTTTATTCTTGTCACTCAATAAACAAACAGTGTGCACATCGCACAACATAAAACTTTAGCTTAATCTCTCTGGTTCCGTGTCACTTGTCGGTTTGGACAGTTCCTCTCTGTATCGCCCGTCTCCCGAGTCCCAGTCGTGCGTGTCTCTCTCCCCCCCTCTCTCGTCCCGGCGGGGCTTTTCTCCGGTCTCTCCACGCCAATTACTGCAATGAGACAGGTGTTTGTGATCAGCACTTGACCTACTTACTCACCGCTCGGTTCCGCCCTCTTTCTCCCGCTGCAGACCTCGCAAAACCACGCCCCCTCCACCACAGTGTCTTAGACTAGATTTAAACTAACAGAGTGTGCTTCCCGAACAATGCTAGGAAGACTCTTCCAGAGTCTAGTAGGGAGTTTAGTAGGGAGCCAGTGCAGTGTTGACAGAAACGGGCTAATGTGTTCACACTTCCTGGTTCTAGTAAGAACTCGAGCTGCTGTGTTTTGGACCAGCTGGAGTTTGTTTATTGAGCGAGCAGGGCAACCACCCAGTAGAGCATTACAATAATCTAGCCTTGAGCTCATGAATGCATGTATTAACTGTTCAGCATTTTGCATTGAGAGCATGTGCCATAATTTAGATATATTTTTAAGATGGAAGAATGCAGTTTTACAGATGTTAGAAACGTGGCTTTCAAATGAAAGATTGGTATCAAAGAGCAAACCCAGGTTCCTAACTGACGACGAGGGCTTGACAGAGCAGCCATCGATTGTTAGACAGTATTCTAGGTTACTATGTGCAGAGGGTTTTTGTCCAATAATTAGAAATTCTGTTGTTTGTTTTTTTTTTCAGAATGAAGTAGTAAACAAATACTAGTCATTCTTTTTTTTAATGTCAGCTATGCATTCCGTTAATCTTGTGAATTGGGAAGTTTCATCAGGGGGTGAAGAAATATAGAGCTGAGTATGAAAACTAACGCCATGCTTCCTAATGATATCTCCCAGTGATAGCATGTACAGGGTGAAGAGCAACGGTCCTAGCACTGAGCCCTGCGGTACTCCATACTGAACTTGTGATCGGTGTGACGTCTCTTCATTTACTGCTACAAACTGATAACGGTCAGATAAGTAAGATTTAAACCATGCCAATGCAATTCCAACATAATTTTCACATCTATTTAAAAGAATGTTGTGGTCAATAGTATCGAATGCAACTCTAAGCTTGAGTAACACTAACAGAGAGATACAACCACAAGCAAATTTGTCCTCATACATACAATTTCTTTCTAAAAAGGAATATAGTTGTGAGGATACTGCCTTTTCTAGTATTAATAACCATATAACTATGAATGAACATTATATTTATGTTACTGGAAGAACCTTTGTTCATAACTTTAAGAGAACCTTGCCTGAACATTTGACAAAGTTCTGAGAATGTTTCCTGTTAGCTGGGCATTTGCTGGACAGTATTCTATATATCATCATTTCAGTCAGCCCTACATCAAAAGAGCAATAATTTACTCAGGATTTTATCACAGAACAAAATAAGAGAGCAGATACCGAAAACTGTTTGTGAAGCCTTTCACTTATCTCACTAAAAGGAAAAGCAACAAGAGCAGAAAAGAGTGATGTCTAGCAGTCGGGATGCTTGAAGGTCCTGATGAGATCACTTGAGTGGTGTCAGTGAGAAACGGCTGGCTTTTATACTGAGTGCTGGAGGATGACATTGGCCTGCTTTATCTCGAGGTCTTGCGGGGTGAGATTGGACAGCGGAATGAAGTGGCCTTAAAAAGTATTTACAGCAAACAGCATGACATCATTCTAGGCCTTCTTTCTAGGTCAATAAATCTCAGTGGCTAGGAGAGCCACATTGTACTGTGCTGCTCATATTGTAGGTTATGCTAAGGATTAAAACAAACAAAAATGTATGATTCCTGCGTCATTCTTGCTATGCGATACATTAAATAATTAAATAATCATATTGATGCTTAATTGGACTGAAAAGCTTTCATACAACCAGCTCAAATTCAAATGAGTCTGATTAAAAGGGGTGGTGTCATGGAAATGTACTTTTCTCTCACATGTATTCTGTGATGGAAACAAGCTTTCATATGGTGCAGATATTAATCAGTTTAATAGAAAAAATTAATGATGTTAACGTATTAATGTCACGGAGTCACTCACACCCTCCACTCAAGCACCTGCACCTGTGAGTTCTAATCACCCGCACCTGATCCTTAGCACCATCACAGTATATCAAGCCTGCACTCACATCACTTCACTGTCTGATCTCGTCAATGACACACAGACCCACCATGCGTACCTGAGTTCCTGTTCCCTTGTCTTCAGTTCTTGAACTGCTATCCTGGTTACCTGTTGTACTCACCTTGTCTATCCGTCAGCTAAGTTGAAGATCCTCCATTCTCTGCTACTTCATCACCTGTTGTGTTTACGTGTCTCATCTCTGTCTATAAACTTTTACCTATATTCACGTTCACAGTCTGTTCCCTTCTGTTTTGTGACTTGTTAATGCATGTGATGTTAAAATATTTAACGCAATTAACTCAGCATCCGTCTTTTCTGTCATCCTTTGGCTAGCGTTAAATTTATATTATCACGCTCTTATTCATGAAAATGCTTTAATGCGACAAGACAAAAGAGAATGTGCTGTTTGTGAATGTCCTGACTATGACACACACACACACACACACACAGCAAGACAGAAGAGAACGCGCTGTCTGTGAATGTCCTGACTATGACACACACACACACACAGCAAGACAGAAGAGAATGCGCTGTCTGTGAATGTCCTGTTTATGACACACACACACATATACACACACAGCAAGACAGAAGAGAACGTGCTGTCTGTGAATGTCCTGACTATGACACACACACACAAAGCAAGACAGAAGAGAACGTGCTGTCTGTGAATGTCCTGACTATGACACACACACACACAGCAAGAGAGAAGAGAACGTGCTGTCTGTGAATGTCCTGACTATGACACACACACACACACCAAGACAGAAGAGAATGCGCTGTCTGTGAATGTCCTGTTTATGACACACACACACACACACACATGACAAGACAGAAGAGAACGCGCTATCTATGAATGTCTTTACTATGAGACACATGACCTGATGAACGCATTCTTTCATGTCTGCATTCTTCCTCGACACAGGCGGTTTATATGCGCAGCTTTTGAGTGAGCACGAGTTGTCACTGTTGATTTGTCTTCGTCAAATCAAGGGAAAGAGTGAGGTTCCACTGAAATTATTTCAGAGGCTCCTAGGGCATATGGCATCCGCAGCGGCGTCAAGCAGTAGCGTACATCAACCGACAAGGTGGTGTACACTCCAGCCGGATGTCAAAACTCAACATCTCCTCAGGACCCTAGGCCAGCTCTTTGTCTGTTACGGAGGGCAGCAGAAAGGGAAGGCTCTCTTTAAGCAGAGGTTGTCTTACTGGATAGTGTTGCCATTGTCCTGCATATCAGGTTCAGGGCCTGCCATGCCCCCTAGGGACAGACATCTGCAGTGCTGCAGCCTGTGTGACACCCATACACTTTTGTGAGATTCTATAATCTCTGTGTAGAGCCAGTGTCCTCTCATGTACTCGCTCCAAGTGGCCAGTAACTGGACAGGCTCAGGTGTCTTTGCTTGCTGCACCACTCCATGGACTGGATGTGTGCGCTATTTAACTCAGGTGAGTTTCTCAGTAAGCCCTGAGTTCCTCCAGCACTAACATGGTTCCCCCTTTGGACAACCCCCTCATGTGTATTCCACGGTAAGTCTCTTCGAGCATATGTCTTCCCTTGGCAAGACACCTTGCCACCCCTGGGGTTGAAACATTCCACCTGCGGCTGTATACCCCAGTATGCTCCTTATGCAGCCCATACTTGGGTCATACAATAGCTGGTCATATAATTAGAATATCATCAAAAAGTTGATTTATTTCACTAATTCCATTCAAAAAGTGAAACTTGTATATTATATCCATTCATTACACACAGACTGATATATTTCAAATGTTTATTTCTTTTAAATGTGATGATTATAACTGAAAACTAAGGAAAATCCCAAATTCAGTATCTCAGTAAATTAGAATATTGAAAAAAGGTTCAATATTAAAGACACCTGGTGCCACACTCTAATCAGCTAATGAACTCAAAACACCTGCAAAGGCCTTTAAATGGTCTCTCAGTCTAGTTATGTAGGTTACACAATCATGAGGAAGACTGCTGACTTGACAGTTGTCCAAAAGACGACCATTGACACAAGGAGGGCAAGACACAAAAGGTCATTGCAAAAGAGGCTGGCTGTTCACAGAGCTCTGTGTCCAAGCACATTAATAGAGAGGAAAAGATGTGGTAGAAAAAGTGTACAAGCAATAGGGATAACTGCACCCTGGAGAGGGTTGTGAAACAAAACCCATTCAGAAATGTGGGGGAGACTGACAACGAGTGGACTGCAGCTGGAGTCAGTGCTTCAAGAACCACTACGCACAGACGTATGCAAGACATGGGTTTCAGCTGTCGCATTCCTTGTGTCAAGCCACTCTTGAGCAACAGACAGCGTCTGAAGCGTCTCGCCTGGGCTAAAGACTAAAAGGACTGGACTGCTGCTGAGTGGTCCAAAGTTATGTTCTCTGATGTAAGTACATTTTGCATTTCCTTTGGAAATTAGGGTTCCAGAGTCTGGAGGAAGAGAGGAGAGGCACACAATCCACGTTGCTTGAGGTCCAGTGTAAAGTTTCACAGTCAGTGATGGTTTGGGGTGCCATGTCATCTGCTGGTGTTGGTCCACTGTGTTTTCTGAGGTCCAAGGTCAACGCAGCCGTATACCAGGAAGTTTTAGAGCACTTCATTCTTCCTGCTGCTGACCAACTTTATGGAGATGCAGATTTCCTTTTCCAACAGTACTTGGCACCTGAACACAGTGCCAAAGCAACCAGTGCCTGGTTTAAGGACCATGGTATCCCTGTTCTTAATTGGCCAGCAAACTCGCCTGACCTTAACTCCATAGAAATTATATGGGGTATTGTGAAGAGAAGATGCGATACGCCAGACCCAACAATGCAGAAGAGCTGAAGGGCACTATCAGAGCAACCTGGGCTCTCATAACACCTGAGCAGTGCCACAGACTGATCGACTCCATGCCACGCCGCATTGCTGCAGTAATTCAGGCAAAAGGAGAGCTAAGTATTGAGTGCTGTACATGCTCATACTTTTCATGTTCATACTTTTCAGTTGGCCAATATTTCTAAAATCCTTTGTTTGTATTGATCTTAAGTAATATTCAAATTTTCTGAGATACTGAATTTGGGATTTTCCTTAGTTGTCAGTTATAATAATCAAAATTAAAAGAATGAATGAATATAATATACAAGTTTCACATTTTGAATAGAATTAGTGAAATAAATCAACTTTTGATGATATTCTAATTATATGACCAGCACCTGTATATGTATTCTAAGTCCTCCCTGGCAGGCATTGTGTTGCATATCACGCCACTACGGAAGATGAGATTTAGCTAGATATGAGGTTAAAAAAATTACATTGCATGTTGTCTAAGCATGTTTTTTTTTTTTTTTTACTCACATGCATCATGACTGACAGACTGCAATGGTTGGAGTTACACATCTTCATTTGTGTTCTACTGAAGATCCAAAGACACCTACATCTTGGCTGCACTGGGGTTAAGTAGATAAACATCACATTTTCATTTTTGGGTGAACTATCCCTTTAAGTCTGAATCAGACTCGAATTGGTTTCGAAATTGATGGCATCCTTTATATTTACACTTGAGCGTTTAAAACTTTGTCTACGGTAATGGCTGTGACATTTCCAGAAAATGTGCTAATGTCGGCAAATCAAAGCACACTACGTCAGATCTCCAATCACAGCACATTTTGTATTTCAGAAGGAGGGGCTTCTTTTGTTCCCTTGCTTTGATTAAACAAAAACAAAGGATCAAATGATTGCAAAGTGGCCACAATGTATGGACCCACTGGTATTAAGTACTAACATTTTAATTAATCATTTGATACAATGATCTTATTGTTCAAACTTACTAGACCACACAATTTTATAGAAAAATGCATGTAATCACATCTGTAAATTTATGGAGATCATACACCCATTTTCCACAGTACTTGGCACCCCTAAAGCACTACCACACCACCCACACCTCATCCTCTTTTTTTTGGTGAACTTACTACCACACACACACCTCCCCCTGCTCACCTTAAACTTATCCATACCACCAATGTCCCTATTTACCCTTAAACTTACCTACCACATGTAACAAACTTAATACCACCACACCTGTCCCTAACTTACCCTCAAACATACCCATTCAACCACACCTGTCCCTAATTAAACTTACCCATACCACCACATGTCCCTAACTTTACCCTTAAACTTACCCATACCACCACATGTCCTAACTTACCCTCAAACTTATCCATGTCCACACCTGTCCCTAACTTTACCCTTAAACTTAATACCATCTCACCTGTCCCTAACTTTACCCTTAAACTTATACCACCACATCTGTCCTTAACTTTACCCTTAAACTTACCCATACCACCACACCTGCCCCTAACTCTACCCTTAAACTTACCCATACCACCTGTCCTAACTTTACCCTTAAACTTACCCATACCCATCACACCTGTCCCTAACTCTACCCTTAAACTTACTCATACCACCACACCTGTCCCTAACTTTACCCTTTAAACTTACCCATACCACCACACCTGTCCTTAACTTTACCCTTAAACTTACCCATACCACCACACCTGTCCCTAACTTTACCCTTAAACTTACTCATACCACCACACCTGTCCCTAACTTTACCCTTAAACTTACCCATACCACCACACCTGTCCCTAACTTTACCCTTAAACTTACCCATACCACCACACCTGTCCCTAACTTTACCCTTAAACTTACCCACATCACCACACCTGTCCCTAACTTTACCCTTAAACTTACTCATACCACCAAACCTGTCCCTAACTCTACCCTTAAACTTACCCATACCACCACACCTGTCCCTAATCATACCCTTTAAACTTACCCATACCACCAGACCTGTCCCTAACTCTACCCTTAAACTTACCCACACCACCACCTGTCCCTAACTTTACCCTTAAACTTACTCATACCTCCAAACCTGTCCCTAACTTTTACCCTTAAACTTACCCATACCACCACACCTGTCCCTAATCATACCCTTAAACTTACCCACACCACCACACCTGTCCCTAACTTTACCCTTAAACTTACCCATACCACCACACCTGTCCCTAACTTTAACCTTAAACTTACCCATACCACCACACTGTCCCTAACTCTACCCTTAAACTTACCCATACCACCACACCTGTCCCTAATCATACCCTTAAACTTACTCATACCATTCTTAATATAAGAATATCTTATATTAAGAATATCTAATAAACCAGCCGTATACCAGGAAGTTTTAGAGCACTTCATTCTTCCTGCTGCTGACCAACTTTATGGAGATGCAGATTTCCTTTTCCAACAGTACTTGGCACCTGAACACAGTGCCAAAGCAACCAGTGCCTGGTTTAAGGACCATGGTATCCCTGTTCTTAATTGGCCAGCAAACTCGCCTGACCTTAACTCCATAGAAATTATATGGGGTATTGTGAAGAGAAGATGCCAGACCCAACAATGCAGAAGAGCTGAAGGGCACTATCAGAGCAACCTGGGCTCTCATAACACCTGAGCAGTGCCACAGACTGATCGACTCCATGCCACGCCGCATTGCTGCAGTAATTCAGGCAAAAGGAGAGCTAAGTATTGAGTGCTGTACATGCTCATACTTTTCATGTTCATACTTTTCAGTTGGCCAATATTTCTAAAATCCTTTGTTTGTATTGATCTTAAGTAATATTCAAATTTTCTGAGATACTGAATTTGGGATTTTCCTTAGTTGTCAGTTATAATAATCAAAATTAAAAGAATGAATGAATATAATATACAAGTTTCACGTTTTGAATAGAATTTGTGAAATAAATCAACTTTTTGATGATATTCTAATTATATGACCAGCACCTGTATATGTAGGTATGCACTGAGCCTAGCCTCGCTCGAGCTAATCTCACGGCAGGGAGCTCAGGTCAGCGCAGGAAGACAGCCATTCTGGTATATATATATATATATGATCACGCCACTACGGAAGATGAGATTTAGCTAGATATGAGGTTAAAAAAATTACATTGCATGTTGTCTAAGCATGTTTTTTTTTTTTTTACTCACATGCATCATGACTGACAGACTGCAATGGTTGGAGTTACACATCTTCATTTGTGTTCTACTGAAGATCCAAAGACACCTACATCTTGGCTGCACTGGGGTTAAGTAGATAAACATCACATTTTCATTTTTGGGTGAACTATCCCTTTAAGTCTGAATCAGACTAAATTGGTTTCAAATTGATGGCATCCTTTATATTTACACTTGAGCGTTAAAACTTTGTCTCACGGTAATGGCTGTGACATTTCCAGAAAATGTGCTAATGTCGCAAATCAAAGCACACTACGTCAGATCTCCAATCACAGCACATTTTGTATTTCAGAAGGAGGGGCTTATTTTGTTCCCTTGCTTTGATTAAACAAAAACAAAGGACCAAATGATTGCAAAGTGGCCACAATGTATGGACCCACTGGTATTAAGTACTAACATTTTAATTAATCATTTGATACAATGATCTTATTGTGTACATATGGTTTTGCATTGTACTTACATTTTAAAAATGTCCTGCATGTAATTTCATCTGTAGTTACATTCATAATTACACTGTTGACACTTCCCTTACACTTAACCCTACCCTTAAACTTACCCATACCACCACACCTGTCCTTAACTTTACCCTTAAACTTATCCATACCACCACACCTGTCCCTAACTTTACCCTTAAACTTACCCACACCACCACACCTGTCCCTAACTTTACCCTTAAACTTACCCATACCACCACACCTGCCCAGTGTACCATTAGCACTGAGCCTAGCCCTGCTCGAGCTAATCTCACGGCAGGGAGCTCAGGTCAGCGAGGAAGACAGCCATTCTGGTATATATATATATATATATATATATATGATCACGCCACTACGGAAGATGAGATTTAGCTAGATATGAGGTTAAAAAAATTACATTGCATGTTGTCTAAGCATGTTTTTTTTTTTTTTACTCACATGCATCATGACTGACAGACTGCAATGGTTGGAGTTACACATCTTCATTTGTGTTCTACTGAAGATCCAAAGACACCTACATCTTGGCTGCACTGGGGTTAAGTAGATAAACATCACATTTTCATTTTTGGGTGAACTATCCCTTTAAGTCTGAATCAGACTCGAATTGGTTAAATTGATGGCATCCTTTATATTTACACTTGAGCGTTTAAAACTTTGTCTACTAACTGTACATTTCCAGAAAATGTGCTAATGTCCCAAATCAAAGCACACTACGCCAGATCTCCAATCACAGCACATTTTGTATTTCAGAAGGAGGGGCTTATTTTGTTCCCTTTGCTTTGATTAAACAAAACAAAGGATCAAATGATTGCAAAGTGGCCACAATGTATGGACCCACTGGTATTAAGTACTAACATTTTAATGAATAATTTGATACAATGATCTTATTGTGTACATATGGTTTTACATTGTACTTACATTTTAAAAATGTCCTGCATGTAATTTCATCTGTAGTTACAGTCATAATTACACTGTTGACACTTCCCTTACACTTAACCCTACCCTTAAACTTACCCATACCACCACACCTGTCCCTAACTTTACCCTTAAACTTATCCATACCACCACACCTGTCCCTAACTCTACCCTTAAACTTACCCACACCACCACACCTGTCCCTAACTTACCCTTAAACTTACCCATACCACCACACCTGTCCCTAACTTCTACCCTCAAACTTACCCATACCACCACACCTGTCCCTAATCATACCCTTAAACTTACTCATACCACCACACCTGTCCCTAACTTTACCCTTAAACTTACCCATACCACCACACCTGTCCCTAACTTTACCCTTAAACTTACCCATACCACCACACCTGTCCCTAACTTTACCCTTTAAACTTACCCATTCCAACACCTGTCCCTAACTCTACCCTTAAACTTACCCATACCACCACACCTGTCCCTAATCATACCCTTAAACTTACCCACACCACCAAACCTGTCCCTAACTCTTACCCTTAAACTTACCCACGCCACCACATCTGTTCCTAACTTTACCCTTAAACTTACCCAGACCACCACACTGTCCCTAACTTTACCCTTAAACTTACCCATACCACCACACCTGTCCCTAATCATACCCCTTAAACTTACCCATACCACCACACCTGTCCCTAACTCCCTTAAACTTACCCATACCACCACACCTGTCCCTAACTTTACCCTTAAACTTACCCACACCACCACACCTGTCCCTAACTTTACCCTTAAACTTACCCATACCACCACACCTGTCCCTAACTCTACCCTTAAACTTACCCATACCACCACACCTGTCCCTAACTTTACCCCTTAAACTTACCCATACCACCACACCTGTCCCTAACTTTACCCTTAAACTTACTCATACCACCACACCTGTCCCTAACTCTACCCTTAAACTTATCCATACCACCACACCTGTCCCTAACTACCCTTAAACTTACTCATACCACCACACCTGTCCCTAACTCTACCCTTAAACTTACCCATACCACCACACACCTGTCCCTAACTTTACCCTTAAACTTACCCATACCACCAAACCTGTCCCTAACTACCCTTAAACTTACCCATACCACCACACCTGTCCCTAATCATACCCTTAAACTTACCCATACCACCACACCTGTCCCTAATCACACCCTTAAACTTACCCATACCACCAGACCTGTCCCTAACTTTACCCTTAAACTTACCCACACCACCACACCTGTCCCTAACTTTACCCTTAAACTTACTCATACCACCAAACCTGTCCCTAACTCCCTTAAACTTACCCATACCACCACACCTGTCCCTAATCATACCCTTAAACTTACTCATACCACCACACCTGTCCCTAACTCTACCCTTAAACTTACCCACACCACCACACCTGTCCCTAACTTTACCCTTAAACTTACCCATACCACCACACTTGTCCCTAACTCTACCCCTTAAACTTACCCATACCACCACACCTGTCCCTAATCATACCCTTAAACTTACTCATACCACCACACCTGTCCCTAACTCTACCCTTAAACTTACCCACACCACCACACCTGTCCCTAACTTTACCCTTAAACTTACCCATACCACCACACCTGTCCCTAACTTTACCCTTAAACTTACCCATTCCAACACACTTGTCCCTAACTCTACCCTTAAACTTACCCATACCACCACACCTGTCCCTAATCATACCCTTAAACTTACTCATACCACCACACCTGTCCCTAACTCTACCCTTAAACTTACCCACACCACCACACCTGTCCCTAACTTTACCCTTAAACTTACCCATATCACCACACCTGTCCCTAACTTTACCCTTAAACTTACCCACACCACCACACCTGTCCCTAACTTTACCCTTAAACTTACTCATACCACCACACCTGTCCCTAACTTTACCCTTAAACTTACCCATACCACCACACCTGTCCCTAACTTTACCCTTAAACTTACCCACACCACCACACCTGTCCCTAACTTTACCCTTAAACTTACTCATACCACCAAACCTGTCCCTAACTCTACCCTTAAACTTACCCATACCACCACACCTGTCCCAAACTCTACCCTTAAACTTACCCACACCACCAAACCTGTCCCTAACTTTACCCTTAAACTTACTCATACCACCAAACCTGTCCCTAACTCTACCCTTAAACTTATCCATACCACCACACCTGTCCCTAATCATACCCTTAAACTTACTCATACCACCACACCTGTCCCTAACTCTACCCTTAAACTTACCCACACCACCACACCTGTCCCTAACTTTACCCTTAAACTTACCCATACCACCACACCTGTCCCTAATCATACCCTTAAACTTACCCATACCACCACACCTGTCCCTAATCATACCCTTAAACTTACCCATACCACCACACTTGTCCCTAACTTTACACTTAAACGTACCCATACCACCACACCTGTCCCTTACTTTACCCTTAAACTTACCCACACCACCACACCTGTCCCCAACTTTACCCTTAAACTTACTCATACCACCAAACCTGTCCCTAACTCTACCCTTAAACTTACCCATACCACCACACCTGTCCCTAACTCTACCCTTAAACTTGCCCACACCACCACACCTGTCCCTAACTTTACCCTTAAGCTTACCCACACCACCACACCTGTAACTTTTGCCCTTAAACCTACCCATACCACCACACCTGTCCCTAATCATACCCTTAAACTTACTCATACCACCACACCTGTCCCTAACTCTACCCTTAAACTTACCCACACCACCACACCTGTCCCTAACTTTACCCTTAAACTTACCCATTCCAACACACTTGTCCCTAACTCTACCCTTAAACTTACCCATACCACCACACCTGTCCCTAATCATACCCTTAAACTTACTCATACCACCACACCTGTCCCTAACTCTACCCTTAAACTTACCCACACCACCACACCTGTCCCTAACTTTACCCTTAAACTTACCCATACCACCACACTTGTCCCTAACTCTACCCTTAAACTAACCCACACCACCACACCTGTCCCTAATCATACCCTTAAACTTACCCACACCACCACACCTGTCCCTAACTTTACCCTTAAACTTACCCATACCACCACACCTGTCCCTAACTTTACCCTTAAACTTACCCATACCACCACACCTGTCCCTAATCATACCCTTAAACTTACCCATACCACCACACCTGTCCCTATCCATTCCCTTAAACTTACCCATACTACCACACCTGTCCCTAACTTTACCCTTAAACTTACTCATACCACCACACTTGTCCCTAACTTTACCCTTAAACTAACCCATACCACCACACCTGTCCCTAACTTCACCCTTAAACTTACCCATACCACCACACCTGTCCCTAACTTTACCCTTAAACTTACCCATACCACCACACCTGTCCCTAATCATACCTTTAAACTTACCCATACCACCACACCTGTCCCTATCCATTCCCTTAAACTTACCCATACCACCACACCTGTCCCTAACTTTACTCTTAAACTTACTCATACCACCACACCTGTCCCTAACTTTACCCTTAAACTAACCCATACCACCACACCTGTCCCTAACTTCACCCTTAAACTTACCCATACCACCACACCTGTCCCTAACTTTACCCTTAAACTTACCCATACCACCACACCTGTCCCTAACTTTACCCTTAAACTTACCCATACCACCACACCTGTCCCTAACTTTACCCTTAAACTTACCCATACCACCAGACCTGTCCTCATGGGATAGTAAAGTGTTCATTGGTAGCACACTTCTGAGTCTCACTGGAAGTAGTAGGTCATCCAGGTACTGTTTTATGAATGCAATGAATTCAGACATGCTACACAGCTCAAATAATGTTTTTAGCCTACTATAGAATATGGAAGTAGGCACGTTCGGCTGCAGGGATACTTTTTAGTCACGTGACAAGCACCGAGACCTGGAGACCAAAACAAGCTTGTGGTTTCAAGCCTCAAATATTTAGGTTTCAAAAGAAGACAGCAACGGGTGCAGTTTTTCAATCACTAAAAACAGCGGGACATTCTAAGACACTTAACATGAAAAACTCTTAAACTGCCTTATTGTACAAAAACAGTGACATTAAAACATCAAATTCAGTACACTTTAAGGATGATACATAAGCAGATGAGCTCAGAAAATGAATATAACACTAAATTGCATCTTTTCTTTAAAACTGTTTTCAATGGGGGGAAAAATGCTTAATGTGAAACCTGCACACTCTGGGTTCATCTATACACAGTATGTTTTATGAATAAAGCGTATACTGAATTACATTCTTTCAATTTCACTGTCTTAATGCTTGAAGCATGGTTTTCTAACTGAAAATGCCTAACATGCAATTTTGTATGTTGCATTCATATTTTGGGTTCATCTGCTTGCCTGTACATAGCATGCATAATCAATATTAGCTTTAGTAGAATTAGCAGGTAGTAAATCTGATCAAAAATAACTGTCAGGCAGTGGAGGAAAGCCTTGTTTTGCCCTGCAGGCATTCCAAAGGGTGTGAAAACTATGAATTGCACGATAGAATTTTGGACTGGATTTGGTTATTTGTCCGGACAGGCATCCTGTATGCTTCAGTTTCAATAAATATGTCAGTAAATATGGCAGTTAATCCCAAACACTGACTGTGCCACAATTTTTGTGAGGGGAAGAAACAGCACACATTTAAAGTATTAATTATGGATTTGACAAATCCTGTGATATTTGGTGATGTACCACCATGTTGTTTTGTTTCACTCAAAATGACAGAAATCAATATAATAATATTAAAATGTAAAAAAAACATGGTTCAAAACATCTCTCAGCTCTCTTGTTCCATCCTGTTAGGTGTCATTGTCATTGTATAAATATATATATACATTTTTTTTTTTTAGTGTAAGCTTTAAGATTAAAGCTGTAAGTGCCTTATTTTCTCTAGTCTGACATAAGCTTTCTATTGGAAATCAGACATTTCACTTTCATAAATTATAGTAAAGACAAGCATAATCCTTGAATAATCCCCTCTTAATGAAATAAGGGTGTGGAATGCATCTTCAAATCCGAGATCACGAACAACAGCAATGCTAATTACAACAGTATTAACAAGGTCGTTATGATTACACTTGATTACTGCAAAAATATTGTTTAGGTTTGTTAGACTCTACAGGCTCTTTCTTTAATAGTAATGCTGCAAATGTCAAGGGCTACAAATAAGTCAGACATAGGCAAACTAAAGCACTGTCTCCTTGTAGCAAGCATAAGAACTCTGCTCAGCCTGCGAAATGCATTGCTGATAGTTTCTCCTGCCGTGGAAATGGAGAAGGTTTCAGGGGTATTATGGCGAGGGAGGGGCAATTACCTGAGCACAATTACTGTATCTAACAGCCGCCATCCATCATCCTCTCCTCCCTCTCACAGCAGATTCCTTTCCGTAGCCTTATTCTGCTCCCGCTTTCCAGAGGAATTGCGGAGACACTGGTCGTCTTGGTGAGTCTGGCACAGACTTTAAAATGCCAATTGAAAACCTGAGCGGCATTCCAAAAGCTCCTTTTCCACGCACAGCCCTGCCCGCCCTATCTACACCTGTCAAGAACGGATCTGGATAAATCTGGGAAAAGAAGCACAGGGGGAAGTGCTGGAGCACTATTGAAACAACCCTGGAGAGCCCTTAACAACAAGCTGTATCTTCGACAGGAGGTAAATGCATTGACGTGAAGAGGAAATGCAGCGCCACTTAATTAAAATGCATGACCTTCAGTGACATGCTCAAATCAATTGCACACCTGTGATATAAGAAAATCAGAAGCTACAATTTCCCATCCCAAGAATGTGAATTATATCAGACAATCCAGCAGGTGGATGAATTAGACATTTCACACTGGGGACTAAAGGACAGCCAATCACGATTGCCAACGGGGAAGTCATTTAGGCTCGGATGGAGCAATACGCCACCCTTCGGGCCTTTTAAGTGCTTGAGTTATACAACTTTATGGCAGAGAAGAGATTAGATGGAGATTAGATTCGATACAAATCCGCCCTTTAAAGAACCATGAAGATGGCAGTAAACAAGGTATATCCAATCTTTTTTTTCTTTTCTTTTTTGTAGCTCTCCTTCCTTTTTTTAACAACGGCTCATCTGGGGCCTGAGACAGGAGGAGAGCGAGGTGAGTGAGAGGAATACTGATGAAGATTCAGCTGAAAGAACAGGTGCTGGTGGAGACAGGTGAGCAGAGAAGTGATCCTGAATATCTAATGGAGCCTCAGGGCAGTCAGGTTAGTGCAGAGGTGTCTTTGATTAATAATTATGCCATGTTTTCTGAGAAACCCTAGACCCAGAGAGAGAGAGAGTGTGTCTGTGTGTGTGGTCTACTTTCACTTAATACACAAGCATTTAAAGCGCTCCTATTATAGTTTTACGGATATTGCCTTTCATGTAGTTTGTAGTGTTTGAGATTGTAAAAGGCCTGCAAATATAGATCAAAGTGCAGATAAATAGTTATTGTCTCCCGAGTCATCAGTAATTCCAGTTTTACTTTCTACTCGAATCTATGTAGGTTTGTAACACATTTGCATAATGACAGCATATGGTCTTCATTGGCTGCCCGTAAACAATGTCTACTTTACCCTGTACTGTAGTTGTAGCTGAGACAGGAAGAGTTTGGTTTGTGTTGTCAACATGTCGAGAAGACACTGTTTTGCAATAGCAAATCCTCTGTGATGCACTTCCTAAGAATGAGAACTCAAATTGATAGAGTAAAACAGATGCATTCATTACTGTTTTTATGACTGTGCATCGAATGCAATAGAGTGAGGTAAATTCCGATATGATAATGGGTGTTTGGTTTCAGACACATGCTGTAAGTGGTAGACCAATCACAACAGACTGAGCCATCTGACCTATCAGAGCAGAGTAGACCAATCACAACAGATTGGACTATCTGACCTATCAGAGCAGAGTAGACCGATCACAACAGACTGAGCCATCTGACAAATCAGAGCAGAGTATAGACCGATCACAACAGACTGAGCCATCTGACAAACCAGAGCAGAGTAGACCAATCACAACAGACTGGGCCATCTGACCAATCAGAGCAGAGTATAGACCGATCACAACAGACTGAGCCATCTGACAATCAGAGCAGAGTAAACCAATCACAACAGACTGGGCCATCTGACCAATCAGAGCAGAGTAGACCAATCACAACAGACTGAGCCATCTGACAAATCAGAGCAGAGTAGACCAATCACAACAGACTGAGCCATCTGACCAATCAGAGCAGAGTAAACCAATCACAACAGACTGGGCCATCTGACCAATCAGAGCAGAGTAGACCAATCACAACAGACTGGGCCATCTGACCAATCAGAGCAGAGTAGACCAATCACAACAGACTGAGCCATCTGACCAATCAGAGCAGAGTAGACCAATCACAACAGACTGAGCCATCTGACCAATCAGAGCAGAGTAGACCAATCACAGACTGGGCCATCTGACCAATCAGAGCAGAGTAGACCAATCACAACAGACTGGGCCATCTGACCAATCAGAGCAGAGTAGACCAATCACAACAGACTGGGCCATCTGACCAATCAGAGCAGAGTAGACCAATCACAACAGACTGGGCCATCTGACCAATCAGAGCAGAGTAGACCAATCACAACAGACTGGGCCATCTGACCAATCAGAGCAGAGTAGACCAATCACAACAGACTGGGCCATCTGACCAATCAGAGCAGAGTAGACCAATCACAACAGACTGGGCCATCTGACCAATCAGAGCAGAGTAGACCAATCACAACAGACTGGGCCATCTGACCAATCAGAGCAGAGTAGACCGATCACAACAGACTGAGCCATCTGACCAATCAGAGCAGAGTAGACCAATCACAACAGACTGGGCCATCTGACCAATCAGAGCAGAGTAGACCAATCACAACAGACTGAGCCATCTGACCAATCAGAGCAGAGTAGACCAATCACAACAGACTGAGCCATCTGACCAATCAGAGCAGAGTAGACCAATCACAACAGACTGAGCCATCTGACCAATCAGAGCAGAGTAGACCAATCACAACAGACTGGAGCCATCTGACCAATCAGAGCAGAGTAGACCAATCACAACAGACTGGGCCATCTGACCAATCAGAGCAGAGTAGACCAATCACAACAGACTGGGCCATCTGACCAATCAGAGCAGAGTAGACCAATCACAACAGACTGAGCCATCTGACCAATCAGAGCAGAGTAGACCAATCACAACAGACTGGGCCATCTGACCAATCAGAGCAGAGTAGACCAATCACAACAGACTGAGCCATCTGACCAATCAGAGCAGAGTAGACCAATCACAACAGACTGAGCCATCTGACCAATCAGAGCAGAGTAGACCAATCACAACAGACTGGGCCATCTGACCAATCAGAGCAGAGTAGACCAATCACAACAGACTGAGCCATCTGACCAATCAGAGCAGAGTAGACCAATCACAACAGACTGAGCCATCTGACCAATCAGAGCAGAGTAGACCAATCACAACAGACTGAGCCATCTGACCAATCAGAGCAGAGCAGACCAATCACAACAGACTGAGCCATCTGACCAATCAGAGCAGAGTAGATCAATCACAACACACTGAGCCATCTGACAAATCAGAGCAGAGTAGACCAATCACAACAGACGGAGCCATCTGACCAATCAGAGCAGAGTAGACCAATCACAACAGACTGAGCCATCTGACCAATCAGAGCAGAGTAGACCAATCACAACAGACTGGGCCATCTGACCAATTCGAGCAGAGTAGACCAATCACAAAAGACTGAGACATCTGACCAATCAGAGCAGAGTAGATCAATCACAACAGACTGAGCCATCTGACCAATCAGAGCAGAGCAGACCAATCACAACAGACTGGGCCATCTGACCAATCAGAGCAGAGTAGACCAATCACAACAGACTGAGCCATCTGACCAATCAGAGCAGAGTAGACCAATCACAACAGACTGAGCCATCTGACCAATCAGAGCAGAGTAGACCAATCACAACAGACTGAGCCATCTGACCAATCAGAGCAGAGTAGACCAATCACAACAGACTGAGCCATCTGACCAATCAGAGCAGAGTAGATCAATCACAACAGACTGAGCCATCTGACCAATCAGAGCAGAGTAGACCAATCACAACAGACTGAGCCATCTGACCAATCAGAGCAGAGTAGACCAATCACAACAGACTGAGCCATCTGACCAATCAGAGCAGAGACCAATCACAACAGACTGAGCCATCTGACCAATCAGAGCAGAGTAGACCAATCACAACAGACTGAGCCATCTGACCAATCAGAGCAGAGTAGACCAATCACAACAGACTGAGCCATCTGACCAATCAGAGCAGAGTAGACCAATCACAACAGACTGGCCATCTGACCAATCAGAGCAGAGTAGACCAATCACAACAGACTGAGCCATCTGACCAATCAGAGCAGAGTAGACCAATCACAACAGACTGAGCCATCTGACCAATCAGAGCAGAGTAGACCAATCACAACAGACTGGGCCATCTGACCAATCAGAGCAGAGTAGACCAATCACAACAGACTGAGCCATCTGACCAATCAGAGCAGAGTAGACCAATCACAACAGACTGGGCCATCTGACCAATCAGAGCAGAGTAGACCAATCACAACAGACTGGGCCATCTGACCAATCAGAGCAGAGTAGACCAATCACAACAGACTGAGCCATCTGACCAATCAGAGCAGAGTAGACCAATCACAACAGACTGGGCCATCTGACCAATCAGAGCAGAGTAGACCAATCACAACAGACTGAGCCATCTGACCAATCAGAGCAGAGTAGACCAATCACAACAGACTGAGCCATCTGACCAATCAGAGCAGAGTAGACCAATCACAACAGACTGGGCCATCTGACCAATCAGAGCAGAGTAGACCAATCACAACAGACTGAGCCATCTGACCAATCAGAGCAGAGTAGACCAATCACAACAGACTGAGCCATCTGACCAATCAGAGCAGAGTAGACCAATCACAACAGACTGAGCCATCTGACCAATCAGAGCAGAGTAGACCAATCACAACAGACTGAGCCATCTGACCAATCAGAGCAGAGTAGACCAATCACAACAGACTGAGCCATCTGACCAATCAGAGCAGAAGACCAATCACAACAGACTGAGCCATCTGACCAATCAGAGCAGAGTAGACAATCACAACAGACTATCTGACCAATCAGAGCAGAGTAGACCAATCACAACAGACTGAGCCATCTGACCAATCAGAGCAGAGTAGACCAATCACAACAGACTGAGCCATCTGACCAATCAGAGCAGAGTAGACCAATCACAACAGACTGAGCCATCTGACCAATCAGAGCAGAGTAGACCAATCACAACAGACTGAGCCATCTGACCAATCAGAGCAGAGTAGACCAATCACAACAGACTGAGCCATCTGACCAATCAGAGCAGAGTAGACCAATCACAACAGACTGAGCCATCTGACCAATCAGAGCAGAGTAGACCAATCACAACAGACTGAGCCATCTGACCAATCAGAGCAGAGTAGACCAATCACAACAGACTGAGCCATCTGACCAATCAGAGCAGAGTAGACCAATCACAACAGACTGAGCCATCTGACCAATCAGAGCAGAGTAGACCAATCACAACAGACTGAGCCATCTGACCAATCAGAGCAGAGTAGATCAATCACAACACACTGAGCCATCTGACCAATCAGAGCAGAGTAGACCAATCACAACAGACTGAGCCATCTGACCAATCAGAGCAGAGTAGATCAATCACAACACACTGAGCCATCTGACAAATTAGAGCAGAGTAGACCAATCACAACAGACTGGGCCATCTGACCAATGAGCAGAGCAGACCAATCACAACAGACTGAGCCATCTGACCAATCAGAGCAGAGCAGATCAATCACAACACACTGAGCCATCTGACCAATCAGAGCAGAGCAGACCAATCACAACAGACTGAGCCATCTGACCAATCAGAGCAGAGCAGACTAATCACAACAGACTGGACCATCTGACCAATCAGAGCAGAGTAGACCAATCACAACAGACTGGGCCATCTGACCAATCAGAGCAGAGTAGACCAATCACAACAGACTGAGCCATCTGACCAATCAGAGCAGAGTAGACCAATCACAACAGACGGAGCCATCTGACCAATCAGAGCAGAGTAGACCAATGACAACAGACTGAGCCATCTGACCAATCAGAGCAGAGCAGAGTAGACCAATCACAACAGACTGGGCCATCTGACCAATCAGAGCAGAGTAAACCAATCACAACAGACTGAGCCATCTGACAAATTAGAGCAGAGCAGACCAATCACAACAGACTGGGCCATCTGACCAATTTCAGAGCAGAGCAGATCAATCACAACAGACTGAGCCATCTGACCAATCAGAGCAGAGCAGACCAATCACAACAGACTGAGCCATCTGACCAATCAGAGCAGAGTAGACCAATCACAACAGACTGAGCCATCTGACCAATCAGAGCAGAGTAGATCAATCACAACACACAGAGCCATCTGACAAATCAGAGCAGAGTGAACCAATCACAACAGACTGAGCCATCTGACCAATCAGGAGCAGAGTAGACCAATCACAACAGACTGAGCCATCTGACCAATCAGAGCAGAGTAGACCAATCACAACAGACTGAGCCATCTGACAAATCAGAGCAGAGTCGACCAATCACAACAGACTGAGCCATCTGACCAATCAGAGCAGAGTAGACCAATCACAACAGACTGAGCCATCTGACCAATCAGAGCAGAGCAGACCAATCACAACAGACTAGGCCATCTGACCAATCAGAGCAGAGTAGACCAATCACAACATTTAATCCAATTTTTGGTGACAATTATAGCATAATGGGAGATTTTCAAGCAATTTAAAAGGTCCGGGCATTTTGACCAGGAACACCAAATTAGGTGAAGGATATTCAACACATCATGAGGGCGATGAAATGGTTTGCTTTTTGTTCTTCTGTGGAACAAACGAGAAGATATTTTGAACAAAGTCTGGATCTGTTTGTTAGTGAGGTCCAATGACTTGTTTTGAATCAAATTTCACTGTTTGGACAAAAAAATTCTTTAAAGTATCTACGTTTGTGCTCCACAGAAGAAAGTCAGTCTTGTCACTCCACAGGTTTGTAACCAGATGAAGGTGAGTAACATTTTTAAGGGAATTCAGTCCTACACGTTGAATCACACTTGGTTCAGTCCTGATGGAGAGACAGCTGACTAACCAATGTGTTATCTCTCCTCGGTCAATCCAACTACAACTCGGGACTCTGATAAGGGTTTTTTTCCCCCCACAAGTTCTGTGCTCAACATAAAACATAGATTGTATCACAAGGCAGAACTTTCTCCAACTCTCCAAGACACAGCATTCGCTCACACCGCCCTCGCCTCAGGCACGAAGGAGAACGGTTGTCACCCAACTTTGATTTCCAGTCATGTCCATCTGGGAGAACATTTGGATTTCAAAGACAAAGTGAATGCTTATGAAAGCAGGCATCTCTAGTGAAGTTCTCACACATCTGACGTTGAACTACTGCCAACAATCTTGCAGAATAGAAGCCCTCAACATCAACTGACCAGGAGGATGGATGTAAACCAATTAACTAAACCTGGTCTTATAATGAGAGATTGTCATGGCATCATTTACGATCAATGTAACTGGCTCACAAATAATTGTGTCCAGAACTGAGTTCCCAAAGGCAACTGAGTTCCTTTACAGGTAGACCTTTTAAGGTTGCTTTTCACCATTTGTACATTCATTCTACATACACAGGTATGATGCATACACTCATGCATACATAGATAGAATAGAATATAAATATTTAATGAGATTTGGCCTTTGGGTCACTGCCATGAATTATAATACATCCTGAAAGAGAGTAGTTAAAGAATTTCATGAGTGAGGTGACATTTCACTGCATTAGTGACTGTCCAAGGAAGAAGAGGCAGGAAATACACTAAACACACTTCATCTTAGTACCGATAAGTATGTTTTAAAACCATTTTAATGCAATTAGGTGCAATAATATTTAAACTATTCTATAAACTACAAATAATTTACAAAAAAATATATGACAAACCGTGTCAGTTTTGAGCAGACAACAGACTGGGCCATCTGACCAATCAGAGCAGAGTAGACCAATCCCAACAGACTTTTTGTGTTTACCTTAAAAAGTTGAATGAGGGATAAATGTGGAAATTCATACAAGAGATTCAATGGATCATACTTCTGTAGCTCATAAAAACCTTGCTATCATTCTCAGCCATTTGGAGCAAACCTAATGCAAAATCAGGGCATCCTGCTCGACCCGTTTCATTCCCTCCCTCTCCCTCTCTTTCTCTCGCTCTCGGTGAGCTTATCTCTTTCCACACCACCCTCTCCCCCAGCCCTTATCACCTCCTAAGCTCTGTGTCACGCATTCACAGCTTTGGCAAGGACAGCTCAGTGTCTGTGTACAAACACTATCCATCAAAAAAACATTCATGTAAACTTCAAATACCTCTTCCTTTCCTTTCCCTCTTTCTCCATCTGTCTATCACCAGATCTCAAGTCTATGAAGCTTATGTCATGGTAATTCCTATGCATTTCAGAATTCATTGATATGTTTGCCCGATTCTTCGCAGCAGATAACAGGAATGCATTTCGGCACATGGAAGCGAAACAGAGCAGCCCATTTGTTTTGAGAGCCGAAGTTAAGGTTATTCAAAACTCTAAGCTTCACAGACAAGAGTTAAAGAGACATTTAAGAAGGGTTTCCTCAAATAACAGTGTAATTAAAACTTCTATGTGGCTGAATCAGCAACTCGTTGTGTGATTGAAATCGTTGTTCAAATTATTTATATTTGTGCCATTTCGGTATTTTTGAAATGAGCAACTACTGCTTGCATTAAATGTACAGTCAGTGTTGGGTAAGTTACTAATGAACTATTGAAATCTTCAACCGTGTAATTAGATCACTGTCCTAATGGCTCTTTCTTAAAAATATTGCATTACTTATTACTGATTACTTATATCAACCTCAACCAATTGAACATTACAGGGATAGACATGAAACGGCTCATCTTTCAAATGAATAAAATTGCATAAATTATTCTTGAACTGAAAAGCTTTTTGATAAACCCAACCGTTTTCGAATAACACACGAACAAATTTCGACGAAAAGCACTGCAAATTGAACATGAGGCTATATCTCCACAGTGCGTTAGCATTCAGACCAAAATTGGTACGTCATCCCAAACATGACCTGAAGGCCATTACATACTCCGCAAGAACTGAGAAAAATGTTCTCGCTCCCTTTGCTCAGTCGTGAAGTTCTCTTGCCTAGCCTATGCTGTTGTGTTTACACGTTTGGGCTACCCTGAAAGACTTTTGCTCAGACCTTTTTGACCAGCTTCTCTGGTAATCTTTGTTTTATGTTATTGGACTCTTGCCTGCATCATCCAGTCTGGGTTTGTATCTTGCTCAACCTAGCTCTGATGCGGGATCCTTTTTTTCTAAAGAATACTAAGTAAAGGTTTTCCCTTCTACACCTGCCTCTCGTGGTTATCTGCCAAATGGGTCCACACTGCCCCAATAGAGCATTGGTTAGAACCTTGGGCAACACAGTCTGGGTTTGAATCCAGACCTGACAAAATGACGTTATTTTGTTTGGGAGTTCTCGCAGCTTGTTCTCGACAATCATCTGAGCAGAACTTTTAGTCTGAGAACTATTGTGTGATTGGTCAGAAATTGAAAGTGGGTGGGGCCTCTGAGGACTCCCCAGAATGTTGGTACCTGTTCGGCACCTGCTTTTCTCGTGAATTATGGAATATCCTAACCAGAACAAACTTTGTTCTTGTTCTCGCCACCTCGAGAAATTTCTTGTTGAGTATGTACCAAGCTTGAGGCCACTTGCGGCATTCGGCACAGCTCCACCTACTGGTCAGGAGATATTAAAAAATGCCTAAATGGTTTGCCAAAAAATCAGAAATCTGATTCAGCGCATCATGCAGAGTCGAATGATACCTAATTTTCCCATATTGGCTTATGTGATTTTATTCAAAATTTTGGGTCAAAATGACCAGAGGGAAGGATGAGGGTTAATGCAATTACATCAGAAGTAACTGTAATTAAATTACAGCGAAATCTCTTACTTTATGTTTTCAAGGGAAAAGTAATTACATTTCAGTAATTAATTTCTTAGTAAGGCATTAAACCCAACACTGTATATAATAGTGACCAAAAGTGATGTCCAGCCCAGAAAAATCTTTACCCTTTATTCAAATATTATTCAAAAGATTTTGCAAGCATATAATGTAGTTGTGTCGAACATGCAAAAGCAGAGAACCAACAAAATGTTAATAACTGATCGATACCTGCAATTTGACACTATTTTAGGTCTCATATTAATATGTTTGCATAAGTTGTTGAACATCATTTCAAATTATTGTAATAAAACAGTTTTTTATTAGTTTTAATGACCAGAAACTTTTTAGCTGTCACACATTTTGCATACAACCCTATTACCAGATGATTTCCCCATTACAAATCATTAACATTTCTTAAAATCATAAAAAAATGAAGAAATAACATAATAATTCTAACCCTTTTGCACCTGCTAACCAAATTAGTTTAATGAAAATTGGTAAAACTATGCAATAACTTAATTAAGACTTAATTAACAACTCTATACTCATTTACATAAAATGAGTGTTCAGTTTTAGCTTGTTTATTACTAGAAAATGACATGCTCTGTCTTCTGGTAACAACAGCTAACACCATAGAATGTGAATAGAAAATAAAACAGCTTATATATTTAGTTTGACCTCCTGAGGTTGACACTCAGCATTTTCTGTAGGTTAAAGCACTGACCCTTGGTTAAAATATCTATTTTGTACCCTATTCGTGGACAGTGCTTGCTGCCATGATGGCACCTCACTAGGAATAGAACCTATAGGCCAAAACACTTCTGAAAAGTTTCCTGCTTGCAGCATTAATGCAAACCAAGAGGTTTCAGCCTAGTCTATAATGTACAAACACCAAATTAATTCAATCTATCTTAAAAAATGCAAGGCAAATGCAAGTGATGCTATAATTCCTAGAGACAAACATCACTGCTGGTGTCTGTTAGATGATGACATCACTGCTGGTGTCTGTTAGATGATGACATCACTGCTGGTGTCTGTTAGATGATGACATCACTGCTGGTGTCTGTTAGATGATGACATCACTGCTGGTGTCTGTTAGATGATGACATCACTGTTGGTGTCTGTTAGATGATGACATCACTGCTGGTGTCTGTTAGATGATGACATCACTGCTGGTGTCTGTTAGATGATGACATCACTGCTGGTGTCTGTTAGATGATGACATCACTGCTGGTGTCTGTTAGATGATGACATCACTGCTGGTGTCTGTTAGATGATGACATCACTGCTGGTGTCTGTTAGATGATGACATCACTGCTGGTGTCTGTTAGATGATGACATCACTGCTGGTGTCTGTTAGATGATGACATCACTGCTGGTGTCTGTTAGATGATGACATCACTGCTGGTGTCTGTTAGATGATGACATCACTGCTGGTGTCTGTTAGATGATGACATCACTGCTGGTGTCTGTTAGATGATGACATCACTGCTGGTGTCTGTTAGATGATGACATCACTGCTGGTGTCTGTTAGATGATGACATCACTGCTGGTGTCTGTTAGATGATGACATCACTGCTGGTGTCTGTTAGATGATGACATCACTGCTGGTGTCTGTTAGATGATGACATCACTGCTGGTGTCTGTTAGATGATGACATCACTGCTGGTGTCTGTTAGATGATGACATCACTGCTGGTGTCTGTTAGATGATGACATCACTGCTGGTGTCTGTTAGATGATGACATCACTGTTGGTGTCTGTTAGATGATGACATCACTGCTGGTGCAGAATACATTTTGAAGTGCCAGACAGGCTGGCTATAACAGCTTATGAATATTGAATACCATAAGCTAATGTTGCTAGGTTGTTGGATAGTCCAGTATGGCCTAATTATATTCATGAGTCTTCTCAAATATGTTATGGATTGGTTAAATGGTCTATTTCATGTATTGACTTGGACATGAGGTCTGCATTAGAGCACTTGATTATCTCTGAAATGTCAACAATTTAGCATAACATTAGAACAAAATCATATAAAGAATTATCAGTCACCAGCATATTGAACGGCTATTTTTCAATATCAGTAAAAGTTCAGTTTCTAGACAGTGGTTTCTTGTTTTTGTTCATTTCAGAAGTGAAGTGATGCATTCTATTTGTAAGTATTTTAATGGCCCTCTGGCAACCCGACATCATTGCTGAATTCTGTTCGCCTGACATACAGTGAGAGTGCAGACTCATCACACTTGATTTGTGAGATGAACAGGAGTGCAGGACATGTGACATAAGAGGCAGATGATGACACACTGCTGGTGTCTGTTAGATGATGACATCACTGCTGGTGATCTTCTGATATTGAACAGCTTGAGGCAGTATGAAAACATAACTCAAGTCCAAAAACACAAATGCTTAAAATAAAGCTGGATTTTTTTTTTTAAACATAGTGTTTCAATTGCATCAGCACATTACCATCTATGTTTTATATGTCAGTAACGCCTTTTGGGAATCTTTAGATTTGTTTCCCTTGTGAAATATACTTTATAAGAATGTACTTAGAACTCAATGTGATGCTTTTGCACACCTAATTGCATGTTGTTGACAATTCTAGAAAATGTATTATACTTTATTTTATACTTTAAATTTATATTAAATACATATGTATGTAACTTATGTGTGCCTTTTTACTCACTTAAGTAGGACTTTAAGGGTTCATGAACTGCATTGTTTTATGTTTCCTGTGGTGCACTTATAATGTTAGTTTGATTTTTACATCCAAAAATCATAATTTAGAAATAAAAGACATTTTTCCTACCCTGATTTGAACTCAACTGAGACATTCACATTGTTGAAAATAAATAAGCACATTCCTAGCATTAGGATCCTTTGGAAGGTAATGTTATTTTTAGTAAATTGATCCTGTATCGCTCTTCTCTCCTCGTCATCTCACTAACACTCCAGTGGGCGGGGCAAAGTTGCAATAGGCTCATTCTACAATGAGTCGTTCTCTGGGCTTAGTTACAATAAAAGCTGTTTTTGGACTAACAAGGAAGTTTCCAGTTCTGAAACTTACAGGATATTCTTATGATGACCTCTTATGTCAAAAGGTAAATTTGATTTCTCAGTATATGACCCCTTTGAATACATCTTTATATGTAATTTCATAAATAGGTTTATTGTCTTTGAAATATGGGTTAAGTGAACTGCTGTATATACTGACATTTCTGTAAAATTAAAATATTCATGATGTAATTTCTTTTGAAACTTGTATGTTGTGTATTCCCCGGTTCCACCTGTCCAAGTGTCGAGGTGTCCATGAGCAAGACACCTAACCCCAGCTGATCCCGACGAGCTGGATGGCGCCTTGCATGGCTGACACCGCCGTCGGTGTATTAATGGGTGTATGAATGGGTGAATGTGAGGCAACATGTAAAGCGCTTTGGATGGCCATAGGTCTGTTGAAAGGGCTATATAAATGCAGTCCATTTACCATATTTAAATATATTTGTAATTACAATTTAGTATATTTAAAACATGTCAAATGTAATATGGTCACAAGTTGACTATGTAGTGAAAGACATGGTAAAACTGAAACAAGACAAGAATAAATATGACTGTGACATAACTCACTTCCCAGCATGTCCTTGCACTGGACAGTCCAGGAGGGAGGTAGGGAGGAGGTTTTGGTGGAGTATGAGAAATAGGCAGAGGACGACACCACTGAGATGATGACCAGAGGAACCAGGGCGAAGATGAAGGTGGGAGGAGCCAGGGCAGAGACAGGAGGATGAACCAGAGCCATGACATGAAGAAGGTCCACGGTGGAGCCGATGGAGGGTGGAGCCATGATGGAGACATGGAAGAGGAGCCAGGTGGAACCAGACCGTGTAGGCGGGCTTGGCAGACCAGGGTGTAGACGGAGGGAAGAAGGATCCCAGCGGAGCCAGAGGGATGGAGGGTCGAGGTGCAGCAGCTGACTTGGATGTGCAAGGCAGAGCCAGGGAGATGATGGACCAAGGTGGAGTCAGAGGGAGGAGGTAGCCTGGCGGGGCCTGAGAAATTACTGTCCAGGGTGAAGCCAAAGAGCATTGAGACAAGATGGAGTCGAAGGGTTGGAGGGCAGAGGTGGAGTACAGGACTTAAAGGCTTGAGGTGGAGCTGATGTATTCACAAGCTAAGCCGGAGCTGATGACTGGGAAGTCTCAGGCTGATCCGTGCAGATGAGCCGAACCACTGGAGGAGCAGAGGGACTGAAGGCAGATGGAAGCCGATCTGGAGGAAGCTAGATCATTTACTTAATAAAGTTTTAAATTTGGATATTTTTCTTGCACAAAGGCATCGCTTCACTTCAGAACGCCTTTATTAATCCCCTAGAGCCATGTGGAGCAGTTATGTGATGGATAGATGCACTTTTATGGACTCCAAAAACGGAACAACAATTCACTGCCATTATAAAGCTTGGAAGAGCCAGGACATTTTTAATATAACTCAGATTTTATTAGTCTAAAAGAAGAATATTATATACACCTACACTAGAGGGTGAGTAAATCATGGGATAATTTCCATTTTTTCAACATGGCATCATGACTTTGTGTAAACATACATGGCACTTTCTAAAGCCAAAAATGGCGTGTTATCTGTACGTATTTTGAGCTATCTGCGTGTATATCTATGCCGTGTGATTCCGCGTGTGTGTCTACTCCGAAATTAACCATTGTGTGTGTGTGTGTGTGTGTGTGTGTGTGTGTATGTGTTTATGTGTGTGTGTGTGTGTGTGTGTGTGTGTGTGTAATGGATTTATAAACATACTGAATAATGTTTTTTTGAAAATGTAAAAATGCTAAATGTTTCTTGTGATGGGTAGGTTTAGGGGCTGTGTGTGTGTGTGTGTGTGTGTGTGTGTGTGTGTGTGTGTGTGTGTGTGTGTGTGTGTGTGTGTGTGTGTGTGTGTGTGGACTGGTAATCCCTACTTTATGGGGACAAAATGTCCCCACAAAGATGGCAATATCCAAATTTTTGTCCTTGTGGGGACATTTTTTTGGTCCCCATGAGGAAAACATCTTATAAATCACACTAAGTGATGTTTTGAAAATGTAAAAATGCAGCATGTCTCCTGTGATGGGTAGGTTTAGGGGCAGGGGCAGTGTAGGGGATAGAAAATATGGTTTGTACAGTATAAAATGCATTACGCCTATGGAATGTCCCCACAAAACATGGAAACACAACATGTGTGTGTGTGTGTGTGTGTGTGTGTGTGTGTGTGTGTGTGTGTGTGTGTGTGTGAAGGGTAGGGTTTAGGTTTAGTAGGGGCAGTAGAATGAACGGTATTGATATTGATAAACACGCTAAAAGCGATTTTTCATCTTGATAGCACGCCAAAATGGCATACGATTTGGCATGTCATTCATATGCCATTTCATGAGATCAGTCTGCATTATTGGGTAAACAAATCCTTTAAATGCCCTTGGCACGGTCATTGTTGTTGCTGGTGTTCTGACAAACAATGCTACCTAGAATGCGCTACCAGCACTATATTTGCATTGTTTTAATGGTAGGTTTAGGGCAGGGGTAGTTATGGATGTTAATAAGTTGCACAAATCGTCAGAACACTGGCTCACAGACCTGGACTAACCCTGCGTTGGACTTGGGCTCCGAGATGAAGACAGCCTCTGGTGATTGCTCTGGCTCGAGCTTCCTGGCAAGCTTGGGCTCCGGGAGTGATCACCCTGCTCCAGCAGAAGGAAGCGAACTGCTGTGGACATATCCATTATGAAATGTTCGCCAAAAATAATCCTTTCAAGGTCTTGTGTTCTGTCACAGGTTGCCTGTGTGTAGATCAGAAATGTGTTATTTTAATATTATTTATATTTATAATTGAATCTATAATGTATTTGTGAAGTCTAAGTGCATGAGAAAGTTATATATACTGCATGAGCTGAAGTTGCATGACATATTACTGTCATATGGCAGGGAGAAGGACACAGGAGATACTTTTGGTCCTACAAAGAATGCGTGTCCATGCAGGAATGTGCATACATGTATATCACTGATGTAAACAGGCTTATATTTTCCGCTGATGTATTTGTTTTGGGATATATATCAACTGATGTAAGCATGAAGTATACATTACCTTGTAAGGAATTACAAATCCTTTAGTCAGTGTATAAAATGTTCACCGTTGATGCACTGCCTCAGAGAAACATATACAGCTGTACGAAGACAACAAGTTTCTCTCCTATGCCTGATACATATGGCAATAAAGAGTTTTGACAAGGCAACTGGTATCCGGTCCTGTGATTTAATCATAACGGGGACAAAGCTGAATTTTCAGATCAACAACTTGGCGTCACGAACAGGATCTGCATTTCAGACATTTGTCTCAATTAATTCATCAGGTAAGACATTTTCTTTTCTTAAAGATTCTAAGTCTGCCTGATGATATATATACTGTTGAGACAATGACTGAAACTGCTAAAAAGAACTGTGTTATTTTGGAATACCAGTTGTGTTGCCAATGAATGTGTATCAGACATAGTAATTTAATTTGATGCAACTTATTTAAGTTGTTCTGATCAGTGAACCTCCAAAATATTGAATGAAGCTGGGTAGAAGTGGATCTTTTGTGCAAAAGACCAACTTTGTCAATTTTTTGGAGAATAATCCGTAATGCGATTTAGCAATTAGCTCGTTGTGACTGTGAGGTGGTGGAATGTGGCGAGTCTGCAGTAATCAGTGGCAGGAAAAACTCTAAAACATGTCCACACACTGAAGAGCCACACTTAGAAGAAGTGTGGGGAAGTGCAACGAGCTGTGAGATAAAGCGGTTTAAAGTGGCGGGTCTGCGCTAAAGGTAGTGCAGTTTTAAAGAAAAGCCTAAAACGTTTAAACACGCTAAAGTATAAAGGCGCCTTTATGAATAATAGTGGCTAGAATCGTTGGCCTTCTGATTTTGACAGTAAAGCTGTTCAATATTTGGGGTGGGACTGATCTGAGTTCAACTGTAAATTTTTAAGAATTATAAGAATATTTAGGATTTAACTTTGTTTTCTTTATCTTCTTTCTTTGTTTCCCGAGTTGTCAGCTAGGGAGAGAGAGAGGGAGAGAGGGCAGGGCAGGACCCTTCCCTTCAGCAAACACACACACATAGACACACACTCATACACGCACACACAGAGCTATACATAGCCCTGCTGCTGAGAAGCACAGACACACAGACTATCTGCAAAATGGCAGAGAGTGTCTATAATAGCAGAACAATATCTGCTTGGTACTTAAAGAAGAGCAAAAAACAAGCCAAGTTTTTGAAGAAAGGACTGGATGTTGATGCCTCTTTGGATGAACAGTTTAGATGGTTCATGATCCAAAAGACTCTGTTAAACTGAAAGCCTTTCCGATCCTGGCAGCCCACTGGATTGTGAAACAAGGTGGAATTTGTTGCAGTACAGATGGGAGTCCAGTTCCACTTGTTGAAGCAATGAAGCCACAGATTGAAGCATATAACAAGTTGAATAAAATCATGTCTATTACATGTTCAGAAAAAGATAAAACAATCATTGATGATTCATTTGATCCAGATTGGACAAATATAATAGCCGAGGCTGAAAGTAAATTTTTGCAAGCACCAGTAAACTCAGCAAAAACTGTAATGCCTCCTCCATACAACCCAATTTATCCAACTTTGCCTGAACAATGTAAAAGTTCTTGTAAGCCAAATGGAGGGCCAGTTGACAAAATATTTATTGCATCTGCACAAGCCGCTCCAGTAATAACCAGGTCCAAATCAACCCAGCCAAACAGAGACATGCTGCAAGGTATACCTGCACCTGCCTCTGATTGGGGCGATGAACAAGAGAAGGCGACATGATAACAATTGATAAGGTCGGTCCGAATTCTCTTCACCTGCTATGAAAAGGGAAGAAGTACAATCTGAAATGATGATGGAAGAAAGACCATTCACACCAGGAGAACGTCAAGCCATTCTCATGGCCTTGCCTCCTCTGAAGAGACAAGATCCAAACACAGAGTTTTGGCGAGAATTAGATTCCTTGGTTGAAGCACATCAAATGTCACTAAGAGACATACACACCATTGTAAGCTAAAATCCCAAGAGACAGATGGGAGCGCTTGCCAGCGTCAATAACAACAGCCCAATGGATAGACTTGTGGGTTGATGGCCAGGGCGACCCCTGGGTCTTTGGCAAGCCTTAGATGTGTTCCGAAAAGAAATCCAAGAGATCCTGGGCAGTGGTAAGATTCCTTTCACATCAGTAACATTGATTAAGCAAAAGATGATGAATCTCCAGATGAATATGCCTTGCGTAAATGGAATGCTTATGAAAGATGGGCTCACTGTGCAAAAAAGAACCAGACAGAGATGATGTACAGTTTACTGACACACTTGTGGATGGTTTTAGCACAAAATATCAACAAGCCTTATTACTTGGAGTCAATCCAGGAGAAACGTTTGACCAAATTATGCAATGGGCTGGTCGTCTAGAAATGGCTATTAGATCAAACAAGGATGAAGGAAACAAATCAAATCGAAGAGGAGTGGCGTTCGCTCAATCCAACATCGATGCAGATAGGATGTTGAAGTTCTGCCAAAATTGTGGGAAGACTGGCCACATCATAAAAGACTGTTGGGCTAAAGGAGGTGGAGCAGAAGGTAAAGGCCCGTCATTTAAACAGGTAAACGCCAAAAACAATGATAAAACCTCTCGAGGGAAGACATGGACTGAAGCACAAGTTCGTCAGCTCATTGAGGGAATTATGCGTCCGCAATAGGAATCAGCGGCCCCTGTAAGAGTAACAAAGAGACAATCGACTTTTCATCCCTGCTTTGATAGGGGCCATCAATGTGACTGTCTAATCGATACAGGAGCTTCCTCTCCATAACTGATTTGAATCTACCTACAACACATGAAGCCATAGAAGTTGAAGGAGTTGGAGGAGATATCATGATATTTCACAAAAGTATACCAGTTCCTCTGCAAATACATGAAGCACAAACTATCACACTGCACACTCCACACAGTATAGTAACGCTGTTGAACAACACAAACATCAAGACTATCACTGATGCGAGGAGAGCAAAATGGGAAGCAACTTTGCTGAACAAGGACTTGAGAGTGGAAATCATCAGAGACACTACACTTAACCCGGCAACAATGATGCTGGAACCACATGAGGGAATTCCACATGAGTGTGAAAAACAGGTAGAAGAAGAAAGCCTTGGTCCAGTTAATCCAATCCTCTTGAAAATCCAGATAATGAGTTATGGTCGACGGATCCAGTTACTACATTGATGGAAAACGACATACTGGATGGGCTGTGGTGAAGGCTGATGGAACTGTTGTGAAGCAAGGAGCTCTTCCTGGGCAATTTTCTGCACAAGTAGCTGAGCTCATGGCGCTACGGAAGCTCTTGAGCTATCGGAGGGAGGTCGAGTCAACATCTATACAGATAGTCGTTATGCTTTCGGAGTGGTCCATGACTACCTTGCCCTATGGAAAAGACGTGGACTCATCACCAGCAGTGGGAGTGTAATACAACATGCTTCCATAATTCGTCGGTTGATTGCAGCATGTCAATTACCACGAGAAGCAGCTGTGGTCAAAGTAAAAGCACATCAATCTGACAAGTCCAAGGAAAGCAAAGGAAATGCTGCAGCTGATGTGGCAGCCAGAGAAGCGGCTTTACTTTCCCCTACTCCTGTTACCTTGGTTCAAGAAAACAGAAAAGATAATTCTGAGCTGCATCTTCTGTCATATCACACAGAGACAGAAGAAGAGAAAGAACAATGGAAAAAAGGCGCAAAAGAAGATGATCAAGGTATCTGGAGAATTCCAACAGGACAGGTGGTAATGCCTATCGGAACAAGGAAAGAACTAATGCAGCTGTATCATGGAAAAGTGCATGCTGGAGCAAAAGCAATGAAAGCTCAAATCAGCGAGACTTGGTGGTGGCGAATGATGAGAGACATCGATGATTATTGTAGGAGATGTTTGATCTGCATAAAAGCAAATGTGGGAAAACCTGTAAAGGTGAGAATGTCACATGCACCCAGACCAACAGGGCCATGGACACATCTCCAAATTGATTTCACAGGACCATTGTCATCCAGTGGAGGATATCAATACATTCTAGTAATCATAGATCGATTTACTAGATGGGTTGAAGCATTTCCGACAAAAACTTGCACTGCGAAGCTGCAGCACGGTAATGGTGGAAGAAGTTTTTCCTCGCTGGGGCCTTCCATATGAAATTGATTCCGACAATGGAACTCACTTCACTGGAAAATTGATGAAGGAAGCAATGAAATTGATTGGGATTAAACAAAAGTTTCATATCCCCTATAGGCCTCAATCGTCAGGTATGGTCGACGACTGAACCGGTCGTTAAAGACGTCCTTACTAAAGCCATTCTGCAGACTGGCCAAGGTTGGCACAGATTATTACCTGCTATTTTGTGGAACTTAAGAGCAACTCCAAACAGAGTAACAGGACTAACCCCTTTTGAACTAATGACTGGAAGAGCAATGGTTCTACCTCCTGATGCTCCGCCCCTGCGGGAACAGGAGGAGATTCCACATTGTTCCAAGAAAAGTTAAACGTTATCTCACTATGCTGGACAGAGCTACCAAAGGAAACAACCAGAAAGTGCGAGAAGCTCAGCAGCAGTGGGATGAAAAACACACCACTACTGATATTCCACACATTCCCGAGTTAGGCAGTTTTGTTAAGGTCAAACGAATTGCTAGGAAAGGTTTAGAGCCTAGGTGGGAAGGACCATATGAAATACTCTTAACTACAGATACAGTGTTTGCCTTAAAGGGAAGGGTGTAGGAACAGATAGATGGTATCATTGGTCACAAGTTAAACCTTGTTTAGTGAATGAACAAAATGATAGCGATAGCTTATGGCCTGAAAATGATCAATGTTCGTCAGTTACTTTTAGAAACTGGGTAACAAGGAGTGGTGTTAATAATTTCTCTGCTTCCATTACAGGAATCAATTCCATTGACATTGATTAGAGATGGTTGCAAGTTATTCTCAATACACAACGACAATGGTATGGCCTCAATATGGACAGCGCAATATAATGACAGTTAGACAATTCCAATCAATGGGTATTAGACAAGGAAATTCAGTAATTAGATTAGGAAGAAATGGATATTGGGCTGACCTGTCAAATTGGTTATTTCTAACTATATGGATAAAGCCGAAAATGGAAAATATAGAGTAAGATAGGATATTCTATACATATTGCACCACTTACAAAACACAACCCCACAAACAATCAACACCCGCTTACTGATTCACAACCCCAAGGAATAGGACTCTTTAACATCAACGTTTATGTTAGTTTGTTATTTTGACCAGGAACTGGAGGAGTTCAGGTACGGACGAGTCCAGGCACTGGTGAAGATTCATTAATTTTTCCTTTCTCAGATGACTGGGGTACATTTTAAATACTTACACATAGACGTAATTACACACATAGTATGCGGAATATGTCATGGGTTGGGGTCATTTGTTTTGTTTTATTCTATTCCCGATTCCTCATGTTTCTACTTTTCTGTTCTTTGTATGTCTTTTGTTTCTTGGTTTGCTTTTTCTCTCCTCACTATCACTCCATTAGGTGACGATGATGGTGTGGAACTGACGGTAGTTCCAATGGAGGGAGTTGTAGATCAGAAATGTGTTATTTTAATATTATTTATATTTATAATTGAATCTATAATGTATTTCTGAAGTCTAAGTGCATGAGAAAGTTATATATACTGCATGAGCTGAAGTTGCATGACATATTACTGTCATATGGCAGGGAGAAGGACACAGGGAGATACTTTTGGTCCTACAAAGAATGCGTGTCCATGCAGGAATGTGCATACATGTATATCACTGATGTAAACAGGCTTATATTTTCCGCTGATGTATTTGTTTTGGGATATATATCAACTGATGTAAGCATGAAGTATACATTACCTTGTAAGGAATTACAAATCCTTTAGTCAGTGTATAAAATGTTCACCGTTGATGCACTGCCTCAGAGAAACATATACAGCTGGCACGAAGACAACAAGTTTCTCTCCTATGCCTGATACATATGGCAATAAAGAGTTTTGACAAGGCAACTGGTATCCGGTCCTGTGATTTAATCATAACGGGGACAAAGCTGAATTTTCAGATCAACACTGTGTAACGATAATCCACAAAGATGATGCTTCACAGAATGACAGTAAACAATACTTTTAATGAACACAAAGCGCAATAGCAACTATCCAACATAACATTAAGGCTTTTAGTTTGAAATTCTCGTTTTGTCTTGTGTCCTGTTTCCCCCCTTGATGGTTTCAAGATGTTTCTCATTTTGTTAGTGTCCTGTATATTTATAGTTCTTTTTCCTGCTTTCCAAATATTTATTTTTTTTGTTGTGCATTTTTATACTTTGGTAAGTTCTTGGTTTTTCTTGGAATATCGTATTGATTTAATAGCCTGCAATTGGGTCTCTATGGTCCTCTCGCCAAGAGTCGAATGCTACACTTTACAGGTAATTTATTTCTAAATCAATCCCAGATGGGACAAAAGTGAAGTCATTTCCATGGTGAAATTGAATCAAATCATCAAAGTTCAACAAGTGAAATATCATCCAAAAAGTGATGCAAATGACCAGCAGAGGACTACAGGATCACCATCTTTACACGTGTAAGATTAAGTCCATAAAGGGTGGGGGAACTTGTTTAATACCGAATGTTTGTATATGTTTGTATATCCACTGCATTTTGATGCACTTTGAGAAATGTAGAATATGTTTTTTAGTGAGATGACACAGCCCTTTATGTAAATACTACATTTAAAAACTATTTCCATGCACAGGAACTGAATGTGTTAATGTGTTAACTGTTATATTATATTAAATTATATTATATTTCTGTAGTGGTCCCTAAAGGAGTTGCATCAGGTAGTCCCACCCAAACTCAAGTTTGGCCACAAGTAGACATGTTGGATCGTTCAAACAAACATATCAATGTTTTGAAAACATCACAAAGCCACAATTTTACACTTGTCAGTAAGTCAGCTTACGGATGGCTGACTTATAGTTATCACTGCACATTAAACTTGGACAACAGAATACATTTTGGGAGAAAAAAAAGCACTTTACGTTCAAATACACTCTTTTACCTAAGTCAAGTCCATAGATGTATATTCTATTATGTCAATGTATTCCCCAGTAACAAAACCACAATTTAGTTTGCATTAATGTGCAAGTATTTTTTTATACAAGAATAGGCAAATTAAGTTTCGATTATCTGTAATGTTTACTGTTGCAGCCTGAACACTATGTGATGATATACTCTCTGTCAGCAGGTATGCAATATTAAACCATTAGATATTGATTTATACACAACAATTTATATGACTGGCTCACATGGCGCATTACTTTGGCCATGATGCTAATGGGAAACTGCACTGAGCCAAACAGCTTTAGTTTTCTCCAAAAGTTTCTCTCTGTCTGTGTGTTTCCTAACAGCCTGTGTTTGTAATGGACCTGTCAGAGCAATAATAATGATGAATAAGTCTCCAGTGGGAGGAGGATGTGTGTGCGGTGTGTGTGTGTATGCAAGAGAACGTGAGGTGGGCAGGGCCGAAAGAACTGAGACCAAACCCAGTGAAAAAGTGCAGAGATTATGACTGTGGCAGACTATCATAAATCAAAGGAAAGAGGTTTGCCACTAGAAAAGAGTCCCTGCTGTATTAAAAGGAATGCCAGTGCAACAGTTGCACAGGTCCCCAATGACCCTGAACATTTAAGCAATTTCACACTTAGGCCTACTATCAGTAGGATTTGTTCTGCATTTTTAGGCATTCGTTTCAGTCTGTCTGTCCTACGAAATCAAATTTTTGTGTTTTTTTTTATTCCATGTCTAGAAGCTATCTATCTATCTCTAGCAAGGCCTAAAATTATGCTTGATACATATTAAGACATACACTATATTGGCAAAAGTATTGGGACACCCCTCCATTTTATCCCTGAGTTCAGGTGTTCAATCCCTTCATGGCCACATGTGTATAAATCAAGCACTAGGCATGCAGACGCTTCTACACACATTTCTGAAAGAATGGGTCGCTCTCAGGAGCTCAGTGAACTCAAGCGTGGTGTGACGTGCAATAAGTAAATTCGAAATATTTCCTCACTAGTAAATATTCCACCAGTGGTATTATAACAAAGTGGAAGCCGTTGGGAACAGCAACTCAGCCACAAGGTGGATTGAAATCTGGATTAAACTCACAGAGCGGGGTCAGCGCATGCTGAGGGTCACAGTGCGCAGAAGTGGCCAACTTTCTGCAGAGTCAATCGCTCCAGACCTCCAAACTTCTTTTGCCTTCAGATGAGCTCAAGAACAGTGCCATAACTGATCAGCTCCTCCAAGCCTTACATCACCAAGTGCAGTGCAAAGCGTGGGATGCATTGGTGTAAAGCACGCTGCCACTTTCCCTTGGAGTCTTGGTTTGGCGGTTGCCAGGAGAACGGGACTTGCCTGACTGCATTGTGCCAAGTGTAAAGTTAGGTGGAGGGGGGATTATGGGGTGGGGTTGTTTTTCAGAGGTTGGGCTTGGCCCCTTAGTTCCAGTGAAAGGAACTCTTAATGCTTCAGCATACCAAGACATTTTGAACAATTTCATGCTCCCAACTTTGTGGGAACAGTTTGGGGACGGCCCCTTCCTGTCCCAACATGACTGCGCTCCAGTGCACAAAGCGTCGGTCCATAAAGACATGGATGAGTGAGTTTGGTGTGGAGGAACTGGACTGGCCTGCACAGAGTCCTGACCTCATCCCGATAGAATTCCTTTGGGATGAATTAGAGCGGAGACTGCGAGCCAGGCCTTCTCGTCCAACATCAGTGACTGATCTCACAAATGAGCTTCTAGAAGAATGGTCAAAAATTCCCATGAACACACTCCTAATCCTTGTGGAAAGCCTTCCCAGAAGAGTTTAAGATGTTATAGCTGCAAAGGGTGGGCCAACGCCATATTAAACCCTACAGATTAAGAATGGGATGTCATGAATGTTCATGTGCATGTAAAAGCAGGCGTCCCAAAACTTTTGGCAATATAGTCTATTTGCTAAGACTTGCATCATGGCAAAATAGGCAAGCGGCATAAAAAAAATGCATAGCATGCTAAGAAAAACTGCTAGCAAAAAAAGAAATACTTCACACAGAAGCTGTATCAGAGCATCAAACCAACAGTATGTTTACAGAGACTTTTTAGTGATAAATGTACACAGATGTATTGTGCACTCCAATGCTGATTATTGATTCACATGCACAGCAAATGATGAAACTGTTGGACCCCAATGACTCTCAGTGATGGACAAGAAGAGACATTACTCTAATATATTATTTTGTGTTCTGTAGAAGAAAGGGAATCGTCGAAGTTAAGATCGACATGAGTAAATGATAGCTTGTTGGATGAACTTTACTTTTAAGAGAGGCTTCAATTGTCCAATATAATCACAATGCAAACGCCTGTCCATGACGTCACCATTTGTACGCAGGGCACCCAAGATTTGCAGTATGCCAAACTCCTTGTTGTTTTAATAGAGCCTCAGGATGTGTTTGATTGGGCAATTATTTCTAGGTGACAACAATGCAATCCATTCACATTTTTATTATCCACAGGATAATCTCACACAGAGCGATTCTTAAATAGGATTCAGATCAATCACAGCAGCAAATTCCATCCTGCAAAAGAGAAGTCCAATACTCGGGTAACTCACAGGGGTCCAGCGATAAATTAACACCTTCTACCCTGCACTTTATAGCTGCTGAGTGTCTGCTTTACAAAGCCAAATGTATTATTTATTGTCCGGCTGCTTATTTATTTAGAGATTCGGCTAATTCAATTACCAACACAGTGAACAGTCCTATAATTCTTAAATCAGTTTCACCTAATGAATTATTCTTCAGTAACTAAGGCTGTTTTCAATTCCACCGCTCTCCCTGCCACCACAGATCTCTTTTCAAGTTGAGTATGAATTGCAATACATTTACATAATAAACTTGATTACCAGTGTAAGTACTCCGGCAGCATTTCAAGATTAGCTGGGCTACAAATTGATAGAAAATGATGCAAGTTTCAATGTGTTAATGAAACAATAACGTGATAAAGAAATAATAGAAAATAAATCAAAGTAAATCAAAGAAAAAATGTACCAAGATCTTACAAACATACCTTTTTTTAAGAAAAGTTCCAATTTAATGAACCTCATGTGGTGTAACATATTAAGTAAAAAAGTAATAGCATTTTTTAATTACAAACTGTATAAATGTGAGTCGGGCATTTCTTCCAAGGAGGCAAGGAAAGCAGTGCCTCCTCAAAAAACTGAGAAAATAATCCACAGTACAAAAATAAACCAAAAATTTTGAAATATGCCATTAAAAAGTCTATAAATCACTAATTATTCTAAAATGACTGTCCAAAAGTGACATCAGTGGTTAAAGCTGTCATGAACTGCATTTTAAAAAATGTTATAATATTCGCTTCAGTCCACTTATAATGTTATTAAGATTTTTACATAAAAGAAATCCTAATTTAGAAGTAACAGGCTATTTTTAGTCCTGTTTTTGACCTCCATTTTGATAGTCCTGCATTCAACACTTGGTTTGGTAACAGTTTTGAATATTAAAATAATACGCAACCAGTTAAATTCAGCCATACATTTGAGCCAGAGTCTGATCCTGAATCAGAAGACGAATCTACACCTCAAATACCGAGGACACTCCAGTCTGTGACAGTGCGGTAATGAATCACCTTTATTTATATTTATTCCTTGTGAGGTAAAATTGTATTACATTACATTATAATTATCTAATTATTACATTATCTAATTTTTTTTACAAATATCATTCATTATTATTGACAAATATCATTACGTTTTTGCAAAGTTGCACGAACACCTATGTTTTATTTCCAGTTTCAGCATGCTGGTTAGACATGACTTTTGGTTGCACCACATGACTGAACCTTTTTTTTAAAGTAGTGAAACAGTTTACATATATTTTGCCTGTATTTGAAATCTGAAGTTTAAAAGCCTCCAAATATGTTTGAAATATGTGAATTTGCCTGTGCTTTCACCATCGAAAAGCTGTAAACCATTTCAAGTAAAGTTCAGGGAGAGCACCGAAGAAAGATTGTTTGAAGATCAGGTCCAAGTTGTTGATCTGATGGCAGTGTGTGCTGAGTATTGAACCGCTGCGCAGTTGTGTATTTCATTTATTGTTATTGCTGCGCTATTATTATTTATGTCTGGCTGTGGCAGCTCAAAGAGTGGTCATTCAAACGGGACAGGTCATATGATTTTACTTACCGCTGCTTTTAACATCACGTACAAAGCTTTTCTGGCCAGAGACATGCCTCGTCAACGGATAATGTATTTCATGGGCATTGACATTAAAGCCGGTTTAATCTCCATCTGTATTAAAGTATTTAAGGCATTTTTCATAATTACAAAACATTTTAGTGCACTCTAAACTTCTTTATAAATCAACCCAGCCAAAAACACAAAAAAAACGTGGCTGTGACGACATTTCTGAAAAATTATTTGATGTTGCTTTTATTGTATGTTTTGGGACACTTTCAAAGTGATGAGTGCCAATAAAAGCATAAAATACAGAGAACAACCAACAAAAAACATTGCTAGATTTACATCTGCTTTAAATAAATCTGAACATGCTATTAGCGCCACTCACTGGACATTAAAAATAATAAAAATAGATGTCAAAGTGCAAGTTTTGAGAACGATACCGTTATCATCTCCATCTAAACTTCAAAAACGTGAATCTGTGAAAACGTTGATGGCATGCACATAGCACTGGGGGGCCAAAACATTTAAAGCTTTGTAAGTAATTAGAAAGATTTAAAATTGTATATGATGTTAAATAGGGAGCCAGTGCAGTGTTGACAGAACCGGGCTAATGTGTTCACACTTCCTGGTTCTAGTAAGAACTCGAGCTGCTGCGTTTTGGACCAGCTGGAGTTTGTTTATTAAGCGAGCAGGGCAACCACCCAGTAGAGCATTACAATAATCTAGCCTTGAGCTCATGAACGCATGTATTAACTGTTCTGCATTAAAAACATGTGCCGTGATTTAGATATATTTTTAAGATGGTAGAATGCAGTTTTACAGATGTTAGAAATGTGGCTTTCATCGAAAGATTGTTATCAAAGAGCACACCCAGGTTCCTCACTGACGACGAGGGCTTGACAGAGCAGCCATCGAGGGTTAGACAGTATTCTAGGTTACTATGTGCAGAGGGTTTTTGTAATGATATCTCCCAGTGGTAGCATGTACAGGGTGAAGAGCAATGGCCCTAGCACTGAGCCCTGCGGTACTCCATACTGAACTTGTGATCGGTGTGACATCTCTTCATTTACTGCTACAAACTGATAATGTATTTATATTATAACCTTTTTTTAATAAAAGTTATTTTAATACTTCCAAGATAAATAATAATGATGCTTAAATGTACCAACTGTATTAATTTGATAAATTGATAATTTACTGTTATTGACTTTAAAATTTACACACACTGGTTACAGGGTTGAAAATGTAATATCACATTAAATTTTTAATATGAAACTTAATATCACATTTAATTTTTAATATATAACTTAATATAAATAAGACATTAAACATCTTAATATAATATTTTTTTATATTTTTATATATATATATATTGTTTGTCTTCTTGAGTTTTCTCATTTAAATTAGGAAGAAATATTAAGAAATGTTATTTATTTCAGAAATGTATATAATATTAAAAATCAATGTTTGCTTAGCTATTAAGAGACCTGTGAACATTTCTATTTAGTTTTGTAGTATTGACCCTTAAACCCTTTGTCAATGTCATTCACTACCCTCCCCCTCATTCAATTTCTTTTAAAGTTAGACATCAACCTTTTTTTTTATTCATCAATCTATTCATTGTAAAAATGTATACAATTATGAAAGAATGTCTGTTTTCTAATTAATATTTTGTAAAAAAAAAATAAATAAAAAAAAAATAGTGTTTTGGTTCAGTAGTGACCCCAGGTGTGTAATAGTGTAATTACATTTTTTTCTGTGCAACAATAATTGAATCTTTGATAACTCAATAAGTGCAGTGCTTCTTTATTCCTCAAGGTGGTCTGATACACAATGATGACGTCTCACTCATAGTTACTGCAGGCAGAAAACAAAAGATTAGGAAGAATCGTCAGCAGAACTTGAAATGGCTCAGTGATTTACTGCAGCGCGAGTTCTGAACGCAGTCAGATATTAGTGTCACTGTCACTTGATGGCGGATTTGGTGAAGAAGCCATTAGCAATCAGAATATTGATTTTGAATGTACATATATATATATATATATATATATATATATATATATATATATATATACAGGTTGCTAAACACTCAAATGTGTTATAATGATTGGCAGAAATATCTGAAATGAAGGCTGAATTTTTAAATCTTGAAGTGTATGTGTGTTTCTCTCACAGTCAGTCTTCATCTATCCCAGCCTGCTTCATCATGTCCCTGATCTCCTCTGTGCCCGTCTTCACTCTTTCTTTTCTTTCAAACAGCATTTCCTCTTCCTGTTAGCCTCTGGTGTATGAGAGATGAGAGAGAAAGATGTCGAGATGGTGCCGATGGGGAGAGAAATGAAAAGTAATGTGAAAGTCGGGACGGGCAGGAAATGAATGAGCGGCAACAGGAAGTCATTGATGGAAGAGGAAAAAGGGGCATCCATAATACGGTAAACAGCAGAATGACAGAGTGAGAGAGAGTTAAAGATGAAAGACGGATGAATGGATGGAGAGAGAGGCACTGGAAAGATCAGAAGTGTTTGTCCTGCCAGCACGCAGCGCTAAGCTGATGAAGATAAATGAGTTGTGTGAATGGGAAGCGCGGTGAATGCGAGGCCGCAGTAGAGTCGTTTCATTCTAATTACCGCTCTCTTACCGTTAGCGCCGCCGAGAACACTCAGTCGTGCCATCATTCTCCATCCATATGGTCCTTCTCTACTGCAATGCTCTGTTAGCAGCTCATGATCCCTGTGTGAACACAGGAAGAAGGATGTTGGCCTGACCCCGGACTCACATTGCCTGATTTTTAGGTATCGGCATTACAATGATGGAGAACCACATATTTAGAAGAGACTGTATGGCATGATCAACCACAGTTTGTGTTGAATAAAGAGTAAGTTGACATATACCGTAGTTGCAAATTTACTTCGTTTGTAGAATATCTATATAAAACAATTATTTTATAAAAAAAAAGTTTAACCATATAACATAATATAACTGTAACAAAGATTATAATTCCGGGGAGAAGGATGTGGGAACGGGCAAATTATAATGTAAGTTTAATGATGTATTAAAGATAATTTAAATGAAAGTAAAGCGGCAACTCAGCAGAGATGACTGCCACATGAACGAATGCCAAAACTACAACATAAACCTTCTCTCGTCCTTCACTGTCGTCACTCCTCCTTTTTATTCTTCCAGATCTCCTCCGTGGGACTCGAGACCGGTGTGACTCATAGGTGTCGCTCATTAAAAGCAGTGTTAATTTTGACAGCAAATTTTAATTTAGTCTTTTGACTAAAATGCCATTTAGTTTTAGTCATATTTTAGTCACCTGAATTGTTTTTAGTTTTTTAGTCGACTAAATATCAAAAGATTTTAGTCGACTAAATCTAGAGTAGATTTAGTCGACTAAAATCTAATGAGTTAAGTAAAATTGTAAGGCATTAAATGAGCATTTAGGCATTACACAACCGACTGTTACTTGAACTGATATTGTAACATCATTGTGTTTTTGACATTAAAAATACACGAAAGAGAGCTCGATTAACTTTTTTTGTTTGTTTTTTTAAAAAAAACATCTATATAGTTTTATAACTTTGAATTTCTGTTTTAGTTAGAATATCAGGTTAAGCTAAAGCTTCAAGTTTGTTTATTTATTTAAGTAATGGAGATGTTTAATGGTTTTATGTAACTATTATAACACTGATACTGAATATGTGTCAAATACTGGTCTTTCCTCCTGACTATGAATTAAATGGGAATGAAATTAAATACAGTTTATTATGTAACCAGAAAACGAATATATAATGCTTTTTATAATTACAATTACTTTTAATTATAAACAAGCTCGGAATACACCGGGACTCTTATTTTGAAATGCCTTATTGTTGCAGTTGCAGCTGCTCTTTGAAGTTCAGATGAGGGAGATAAAATATGGATTGTTACAACCGTCTAAAATATATAACTATATACACATCGTAAAGTAAACATTGTCCTTATTCATCAGCATTAATTCATAAACCATTGCCTGATATAGATGTGTGTTATTCATTGATTGAGCCGCTCTGAAGCGCGCATTGGAGATCCGTGAGCCTGGAAAAGCACAACAGCTCTGTGTTTTCCAGCCGTTAGATCCGCACGTGACAACCATAGACTGTATAAGGTTACAACACAAATGTGTGCATCTGTTACACAGGACATCAGTTCTGACTGGATCTCTTCCCTAATTGTCCCTCCCTGACATTATCCGTTGACGAAAATGACAGTAGATTTTCATCATAGTTTTTGTCATCCAGACCAGCACTAGTTTTTATTTAGTTATCGCTCTGCTCGTTTCGTCAGTGAAAAGGTCGCTGATTGTGAAAATTATGACGAAATTGATTCATCAATGAAATTAACACTGATTAAAAGCCTTGCTCCGTTACTTCTGAACAGTTTCATAAAAGTGGACTCCATAGACATGCTGAGTCAGATGATATCCAATTTGCCCATATCGGCCATTTTGAATTTTGTAAAATGCTAACATTTTATGAATGCATTAGCATATCGTTAAGAAACTTGGTATGAGTCATCTACACAATGCCCTAAAGGACCCTGGGATGTTTCGAGCCAGAGCCACCTAGTGGTAAAATTAAAAATTGACATGCTTATAACTTTGTATTCAGTTGAATTTCACGGGAGTCACATCATTAGATTCCTGAATCCTCGCCGAGCCGGTGATACCAAACTCGCTAGGTTTTACTTTACGGTTTGTGAAATGTAATGATGGAGCTAAAAGGCAATCAAAGTGGCGCTTGGTGGCGCTATAATTGAACAAAACTTGAAATTGGCTCTAACTACAGTACTGTTGGTCTGACTGACTTCAACATTTACATGCAGTGTCTTTGTCTCAGTTGCTTATTTTAGTCCATTATGACATTGGTATACCTTAAAAACATGGCCGTCATTTTAGTTACAATATGACAAAAAAAATCCACAGCTGTAACTGCAATGGTTTTGTATATTACATAATTCACAAACGCATTGGCATATTGTCAAACTCAGTATTTGTCTTCAGCACCATTCCCTAAAGGTAGTCAAAAGACCCCCCTTGTGGTCAAAAATTGTAATGAAATTATAGTAAAGTAATTATATCTCATTATAACTATATTATTTATGGGTTTTCAACGTTTTTGCGTTAAATTGTCTCCAGATGACATTATTTTCTCATTTTTTCTTTTGTTGTGTTTGGCCCCGATAATTGCTGTTTGCAGCTATATTTATGTTCACTTTCATTTGATTTTTTTGTTTATTTTGATATTAAAGTTACATTGCCTTCTTCTTCCCTGAACCTTTAACATTATTATAATTACATCTATAACAATGTGCATAAGACAAAATCAAAATGAATCTATGGACTCCTGAAATGACTTTTCTTTGACTGACATCACTCTCATTTTTTAACCCCTCTCCTCCATCGCCTGACAACTTTCCAATCAATTCCCAATGGATACAATTCACTCCCTACTTACATTTTACATCAGATTACAGAAGCAAGTTTCTCTCAACTATTGAGAACTTTTGAGATGGTGACCATAATCCATCACCCACACGGACTAATTATCCAACCCAACATCACAATATCTAATCTTCTTTGTTAGTACGTGGAGCCATCGTCTGCACAATAACGCCGCTTTCTGCTCTATTTGTCGAGCATTTGTAGCCATCCGATGACGATGTACAAGCACTACAGGCAGTGAAAGACTTAAAGAAACGTGTTCCTTTTCTACAAGGGCATTATTGATTGAGGTTGAAGCAGAAAGACAGTAAGTAATTAAATGGAACAATTGCTGGGTGTAAAATTAGCCTTCATGTCGTTAGAGCTGTATGAGGAGAGGGGAGGGAGGAAAGAGGCCTGTCTGCAGTGACTGATGACTGAGGAGCAATTAAAAGGCGAGAGGGAGCTGGGTGGAGATGTGCTGCCTGAGCCGGGTATAGATTTATCTGAGATAATGAACTTCTCACCCTCCATTGATCAGTGGGGACGAGCTGAAGGTTCTGCTCAAGACCCTGAGAAGAAGACATTGCTGTGTGTGAACAACAAAATCTTCCAGACGGCCATTTTGTTTGTATTGATGAACATGGCTTGAGAGAAAAATCACCAGGCTTTCCATTGTGAAGTGTGCTTAATTGTGTTGAATGTGCACTTAGTGTACTTCAAATCTTAAAAGTATATATTATTTAAAACATGTATTTGCGGATAAGTGAAGAGAGTGTCACTTTCATGACTCTTTCTTAAAACACTTACACTGTAAATTCGAATTACTTTAAAAAGCATGCAAACTGATTGCCTTAGAAAAACCAAATAAAGCTTAGTTAGTATAGTTCACTTACACAAGAGTTAGTAACTAAAAAAGAACTGTGGAGAGTAATTGATAATTTACTTTAGATTTACTCTTGACTTAGTATAGCTACCATTGTTGAACCTATTTATTACATATCTTCCTTTGAAACCAAATAACTGTGGTATCTTGTTGCTTCGCTGCATCAATAGGAAGAGTACTAAAAAGTGTTAGTTAGAATCACTGTTGGATTTTACAATGTACGTACCACTTTTAAAGTACATTAACTCATCATGTTTTAACAATCTTTGAATATGTGCACTTATTTTGATGTGTTGACGTATTAAAGCACATGTAAAGTACACAGAATTGTAACTGTAGTGTTATATTTAAAGTTAATATATTTTTAAATGTTCAAAACTGCAAATTCCTCATTACAAATTTGTAATTGCAAATATATTTAAATACATGAGTTTCATTAAAATATATTTGATTGTTAGTACATTCGTCAGTACACTTTAATTTCACAGACAATAGAACTAATTATAAAATTTCTTAAAGTGGTCATATAATGCCATTTTGAACAAGTTAATATGATTCTTTAGTGTCTAAATGAAAAGTTTGTTATATACTTTAATTAAAAATTCTCATTAGTATTATAAGAAAACACTAATTTTACCTGGTCAGCTCTGTTTTCAGCAAGCCATTTCAGTGCATGTGTCTTTAAATGCTAATGAGCTTTGCTCACCCCGCCCCTCTGTTCTGACACGTGGAGTGTTGCCTTGACAACAGTTGAGGGTATATTTTGGAGAAAGAATGGCAACGGGAGTCTCTGAGGCAACCGTATCAGTTTGAACCGGATTCGGACCCGGAACAAGATGACGGCCGCAACGAAGTTCCACAATTAAGGCTCGAACAGGACGTTTCTGAATGTTTGGTTAACGCAATATCAATTTGATCTATCTTTGTATGTACTGGCAGGGTAGCAGTGAGATACGAGTGCTGTGTGTTTACTGATGTATTAGTTAGTACATTGACAGATTGATCTTTCAGCTAATGGTCATTATCACCAGCGTAGACAGTTTGTAATAACACAATACCCATAACGCATTGCGTGGGATTATGAATTAAGTTACATTACATTGAGTTAAGTTACATTGAGCATTCATCCTGAAGCGTGCAAACGTTACACTCACTTCTTCTGGAGGTGCAGCAGGAACACGAATAGTTGGTTCAAATCCTTTTTTCAGCAGTTCGGATTTAGGAACATCAAAATGACTGCTGTGTTCATTATTACACCGAGAACAGAACACCACAATCGCTTAGACGCGGTTCTGCTCCAGCGTATCAACAACGGCCGACTATGATGACAGCTCGCTCGGGGTGGGTCTCTTTTGAAACGCTCCTGTCAATTAACAATCGTGGGATGGGTATCCATGGAGAAAAAAAACACTGGATGGATTTTTATCATTATAGGATGGTTGTGTACAGCCACTGCCAACACACATTTCCATACAATCAACTTGTAAAAGTGCATGTACCATTATATGACCCCTTTAAGTCAAAAATCACTCTCAAATTCAATTAATTGCGTTTAAATCAAATAAAACTATAATATGTTTTCCTTTGATTGTAAATAACATGCAATTAAGTATCTGAAAACATTACATTCAGTTCAGACTATATATTCTTTTAAAGTATATTATCTCCATAATAAGTACTATTTTTGAATATGCCAAAATGGACTTATATTTCAAAAGGTTTAACATGGCAAGTCACTTGCTTTTTTTTTAGGAAAACTTGTTTTAAACCTCAACACATTTTGATAAAATGTATCTCAAGATATGATCAATTGAAGCTTGCTGACTTTTCTATTGCTTCTGGCCTAATGGAACCAACAGAACTTGCTAACACTGTTAAACAAAGCTGACAGTGATAGACGTACATTGAAAGATGGACTATAACACAACACATGGCATTCTGTGGATTTTTCCTTAGCGGTTAGATCTGTTTTTAAATCATAACATGTGGTTTCATGCATGCTGAATAAAGCCCCGGGGCCTAGTGTATAAAGCTTTGAGTAGATTTCATTCTAAAAGTGTACACAAATGTTTTTAAATGTATTTTTCTACTATATATACCACATGTAATTCAGAACCTATGCAAAGTGAAATGTTAGCTGAAAGCTTTATGTATTACCTTTATTCCCATCTTCCACTAATATACTGTGTGTGTGTGTGTGTGTGTGTGTGTGTGTGTGTGTGTGTGTGTGTGTGTGTGTGTGTGTGTGTAGTACTGTTTCAGGTATTAATGTATTTCCATCAAAGTGTCATTTCCACCGCATTTTAAATTATATTGTATTTAGCTTTCTGTGATGGAAATGGCATTTCAACCATTTTTAGAATAAATTTGGAAAATTGATAGTGGCATATCTATATGTTTTAGCATCCTAAATAGACACAATTAAATTATACATAGCTTTTGCATTTGATACACTTACAGCTTGATTGAAAAGGACAGTAAATGCTGACATGGTTTATGTTTATTTCATTTAGATTATTATAATGTTGTAAAGTATAATTAGCATTTTTATGATGGATTTTCATGCTTTAACTTAATGCTTGAAAGTCTAGTTCTGGAACAAGTGTAAAACAAATCTAAAGCCTGCTGCATTTGAAAATTAGCTTAAGTAAATGATGAAAGTAAAAAAAAAATGAAAATGAAAAAAAAAAAAGTGGCAATGTTTGTTAAAAAAACAGATTTTTTATTGGGAAAGATGTACAGAAATCCGTTTTCTTAATACACAACATCCACAGTTATATATCATATTTCACTGCAAACCCTATTGCTAAAAATAAAGAATTGGTTTGAGTAGAGCCGACTCAAATAAACAAATGAGTTCAATCAAATTAACTTTTATGAGTATTTAGAACTTTCTTTTTCTTTTGAGTTCTCAAAACGGCTCGGGTTATGTCTATAACCCTTGTTCCCTGAGAAAGGGAATGAGCACTGCATCGGAACGACGAATTTGGGGACGTTCCCTTAGCAACAGCGTATCTGAAGTCTGAATGAAACTATCCCAATCCTGATTGGTGTTGCGTCATGATGTAGATGTGACGGCATTACCGGAAGCTACATAAGGGGAGCCGGCGCATAGTAACGGCAATTATCGCGATGAAGCAAGTGCTCCAGGCGTGATGAGGTGTGGCGACGAGGCAGTGCTCGTTCCCTTTCTCAGAGAACAAGGGTTATAGACATGACCCGAGCCGTTCCCTTCGAGGAACTCACATTGTGTCGGAACAACGAATTTGGGAAGGAGTACCCACTAGTCCATACTGAGAGTCATGCCTGCCCTAGTGTGAAGCTGGAGACCAGGCACAACTAGGACTGGAGCACCCTAGCGCCGGGCGTTGTAGGGAGGTGTAAGCTGTAAAATCTTATAAAAGTGTGTGGGTAGCCCACCCAGCCGCCTCGCAGAAATCCTGCATCGGGACTACAGAAAGTAGGGCCACTGAGGAGGCCATGCCCCTGGTGGAATGAGCCCTCACGGCCATTGGTGAAGGCAAATTGCGCACCTGATAAGCCATGGCTATAGCCTGGACAATCCAGTTGCTGATTGTCTGAGTAGAAGCAGGCAGCCCTTTCTTGGGTGAACCAAAGCACACTAACAGCTGTTCTAATTTCCTCCACTGCGCAGACCTCTCCAAGTATATTTTTAGGTCTCTGACCGGGCAGAGCAGGTTAAGTCTCCCTCTTCCACCATCATGTGAGGCGGAGGATGGAAAGCCTGAAGAACCAATGACCTGACCATACTAGATGGCACCTTGGGCACATAGCCTGGCTCTGGATGTAAGATGGCCTTAACTCCGCCAGGGGCAAACTGCAGGCAGGTCGGCATCACTGCCAAGGCCTGGAGGTCCCCACTCTCCTCAGAGAAGTGATAGCATGGGCAAAAGGCCACCTTTAGGGTCAGGTTCTTTACCTCAACCGACTTAAGTGGCTCAAAGGGGCCTCAGCCAACCCTTCAAGTACCACTGCCAGATCTAAAGTCGGAACTCTGGACCGAGCCGCAGGCCTTATCCTCCTGGCCCCACGGAGGAACTGTACAACCAGATGGTGCCTACCCAAAGGCTCATCACTCACAGGAGCATGGAAAGCCCCACTGAAGCCACTGGGCAGTTAACTCAGGGGCCAGACCCAAAGGTTTCAAATTCCCAGCCGGGGTGAAATATTGTGCAGGCTGGTGGTGGTGGTGTAATGGTGTGGGGATGTTTTTGGCACACTTTAGGCCCCTTAGTGCCAATTGGCCATCGTTTAAATGCCACGGCCTACCTGAGCATTGTTTCTGACCATGTCCATCCCTTTATGTCCACCATGTACCCAACCTCTGATGGCTACTTCCAGCAGGATAATGCACCATGCCACAAAGCTTGAAACATTTCAAATTGGTTTCTTGAACATCACAATGAGTTCACTGTACTAATATGGCCCCCACAGTCACCAGATCTCAACCCAATAGAGCATCTTTGGGATGTGGTGGAACGGAGCTCCGTGCCCTGGATGTGCATCCCACAAATCTCCATCAACTTCAAGATGCTATCCTATCAATATGGGCCAACATTTCTAAAGAAGGCTTACAGCACCTTGTTGAATCAATGCCACATAGAATTAAGGCAGTTCTGAAGGCGAAAGGGGGTCAAACACAGTATTAGTATGGTGTTCCTAATAATCCTTTAGGTGAGTGTACATCCCAAAAAGAGATCCTCTGCATCGGGCAGAGTTTGCTCTTTCCCAGTTGATCTGAAGCCCCAACTGGCTGAGGAGACTGAGCACCGTGTCCCTGTTTTCGCACAACTGCACTCACAACTGGGCAAGGATCAAGACAGGACTTTGTACTAATGGTACCAGATAGGTAGGACTAAGATAGGTAAGATAGGACTTTGTACTGATATGCTCGTCTGTCGAATGCAAAGCATAGGACTGGTCTGTGTTGAGGGAGAATCGAGACATGAAAGTATGCGTCCTTCAGGACGATCGCTACAAACCAATATTGGGGACAAATGCACCTGAAGATGCGTTTCTGCATTAGCATTCTGAACGGCAGCCTTTGAAGGGACTGGTTCAGAAATCGCAGATCCAAGATCGGCCGTATACATTGTCCAGGAACCGATACTTATCGGTCTCCCTCATGTAGACCAGGTTGAGCCAGAGATGCCGCTCCTGGACCACCAAGGTGGACATCGCTTGACCAAGAGGAGGAACTCTGGGCCAGGCCTAACCTCGTGCATGTCCATGGGTGCCTGGGCCTGGTGCACCTGGAGAAACGCCATGGCATTCAGGGCGGACACAGACTGGCCACAAGACCTGTAGGCCTTCGCAGTCAGACTGGAAGAGAAGAGAACCTACAGGCCTTGTGAGCTCCTCATGCACCTCTGGAAAGAAAGGTACCCCACAGAAACCAATCATCCAACCTAGAGGTTTCGGGACGTGGTGGAGGGGTCCACTCAAGCCCAACCCTTTCAGCGACCTGGAAAAGCATAGCCGCCAACCCAGAGGGAGGCAGTACAGCTGGGTCATCAGCCTCTGAGAACTGGAACTCCCCCTCCAATGCAGCGATCAAAATCTGTCCGTCCGTGGGAGCTCCGAAGGTAACCGCCAGATGCCCATGGGAGGGGCCAGCAGGTTCCCGCAGAAGCTCCACTAGAGGCGGCACTTGTGATGGAATAGGGGCGTGCAGAGGCTGGCTCGGCGGGTTAGCCCTAAACGTGATCCTCAGGTCACCCAGCCGGGTGAAACCCTAACCCTAACCCTAACCCTGTAATAGTAGCCCTATTCTGCTGAGCAGGAGTAGCACTAGATCGAAGCATGGGTAGGGGCACCCAACCTCACTGGAGGTAAGTGAGTCTCGACCTAAGCGCCTCCATAGTCATGTTTCCGCAGTGGGAAGACGCAGTGTCACACCCGTGTTGCTCCTTTGTGAGGAAAAAGCTCTTTTAGAAGTGCTGAAGCACCCATGGAAGACATGGTAAATAGTTTATTTCTCGAAGCTGATAGGGGCTTCCTGAAGTTATCCCAATTTGTCGATGACATCCGACAAACGTTGAACGTGACCGACTGAAAGAAGAAGAGAAATTTCTTATTACTCCCTATGATAAGCAAGCACACTACATCACAGAAAGTGCTGGGAATATTTAAGTTCTCATCTTGTTTTATTTCAGACCTTAATAAACACATGGTTCAAACATACAAAACATTGAGTCGTTTGACTCAATATTAAGTTACATTTACTTTTAGTCATTTAGCAGACACTTTTATCCAAAGCGACTTACAAATGAGAGCAATAGAAGCAACCAAAAACAGTAATGTGCTGTAACAAGTCTCACTTAATCTAGCACAGAACACATAGGGCAGATAAATAAATAAATAAATAAAAAATATTAATAAATAAACAAACAGAAAACGAATAGAGTGATAAGTGCTATTCTTTATTGGTCAGGTGCTGCTGGAAAAGAAGTGTCTTAAGATGTTTTTTGAAAATTAGATTAGATTAGATTAGATTAGATTCAAGTTGTGCAAGTACAATGCAACGAAATGAGTTTGGAGCAAGCCTCCGAGCAGCTATTTAAAGCGCCGCCACACGCTCTCCAGAAAAAGAAATGCAGATTACAAAGCATACATGCAAACATAACATACATTGTACACACAGTACACGTGGTCACGTGATGGGATTTTTTGTTGGGACAGAGTAAGGGAGATAGTAAGGAGGAAAGGGTGAGGCAGCAGGCGGTTGGATGGGGGCAGGGATGGGGGTGAGGTGTGTGTGATGCAAGTAAGAGTCTTGAAGATTCCTGTGTTGTGTGAGAATGTTAGCCATAACTTAAGATGTTTTGAGTTCAGTTCTGTGGCTTGTCCTTGAGGGGAGATATGGCAGTGCACAGGAACGATAGCAAGATAGCAAGACCCAGCTGTCAAGCTGACCTCCCAACCGAGAGAGATAGGGACAAGCTGGACGCTGGGGTGAGGAAGTATCTTAATCCATTTTAGCTGATTCGGTAATTTCCGGACCATAATCGATCAATTTGTTCTGATCCTCAGCGTCAGTGGCGAGCGTCCGGTTCATGAATGGACTTGGACATTTCATCCAATTTCATGGTCAGACCAGACATACTGCGTAGCAGTTCACTAGCCTGACCCCCGATGGAACCCACTCTTCCCTGCGTCTCCGCAGTCCGGGCTGAGATGTTACGATACAGTTCCTCAATCAGTGACACTCTTTGATCTAATACCTTCAGTTGGTCACACACATCCCCAAAGCACTCTTTAATTTCCACAGACAGCGGCTGGGTGAATTTGCTGGTAGCTGTCTTACCAATCTTCCGATAGGTCAGGGCAATACCAAGGCCGAGAAATAGGAACCCGCTATCATAATGCCAATTATGAATAAATCCTCTACATCCTCCACGGACAGGACTTCCAGGCACAGGACTTGTCAGCTGTTCCAGGCGTCCTGCGTGAAGCCCGCGAAGATCCCGTCCGGGCAGGTGGGTTCTCGGTGCACCCTTCCTTAGTGAGAAAATCTTGTCAATCGCGCTGAGAGACCAGTTAATTAATTCCATTTCAGTATTTTCAGGAGTCCAGCAAGCAGGGAGTCAAGAAAAAAAGACAAAAAGGGTAGCGCCAAAGCAGAGCGGGAGCAGATAGAAGACACATCTGCTCTGTATGAGATCAGGAAGTGGAAGGAAATGGCTACAGACTCGGCTGCTCGAATTGAGACAGGCAGGTCATTCCACCAGGTGGGAACGGTCCAGAAAAAGGTCTTTGTGAGGGATTTCATGCCTCTTTGGGATGGCACCACTAGGCGTCGTTCACTTGCAGAACGCAAGCTTCAGGAGGGTGTGTAAGTTTGAACAAACTGTAAAGTTGCATCAACTCCTGAATGAAATTACAACAGTATAGTACAACAAACTATAACTGCGTAGCCTCTAACACTGGCCAATCATTCGCCATCCTCATCGCCTCTCCCTCAAAATCCATCTCCAGGGTTTGCAGATTTTCAATGAAGTTGACGTCACATAATTACGTCACTCTATAACGTTCCCATGACAATAGGCGGAAATGGCTGCTCTTGTGTGAAATAAACGCAACATTTTTCAACTTTCTGCTAAAATATATGTGACTTTTTTTGCATTGAAAATGCAGGGATTATGAAATCATACAAGCCCCGCATTTTTTGCACTCGTAAATTGGCAATTTATACGTCAAAAGTGTGGCGTATTTGAAAAAATGCGTCCCCCGCATAAATATGCAGATTTTGGCTGATTATGCATTTCATCGGCCGATCGCATAATCGCGTTTTTCTAGAGGGACTGGGTAGGTTGTAACAACCAACTTTTTATTTGACATTAACTCACATAATCTGTGATTGTGTTGTACATGTCCAAGTAAGTTATATTTGTAGCAGACAAATATGGCTACCATGTATGAACATTTGAGACATCTAGAACAAACAACCACTGAGTTACTGATGCTCAAACAAAAAGTGTTACAACCATCCTCGGTCTGCCCCTGCATGATATTTTTAAGTTAATTAATGAATTAGTCTACTCAAATAATTCAAGTTCAGAGCAATTAAAATGTATGATTAAACTATTTTAATTTCCAATCTTAAAAAATGAAGGCAACTGATTTATGAAACTTTTATCCTAATAAAGTGTTATAATGGCTGATTGTGCTTCAGATGAGTGTAGAAGCAATTGATCTCAAAGATAACCCAGCACAGGATTTTGATCTTGTTTATATTTGTGGTTTAGATGCTCTGGAATCCATCAGGAAAATCCTGTGATTGAGTTAACTTCACAATGGAAACCTCTATCATAGCAATGAGATCATACAAACGTCTGTCTGCATCCCACACAGTTCAACTGCAATACATTTCATATGTAAATTGCAGGCGTATTAATGTGGGAACATAATGCAAAAGTCATGTTGCAAAGATTGAATTTAGCATCAACGGTTCTCTCAGAAAACACTATGAAACTTGCTCTTTCTTCATATCTGAGATCAGTTGGCTAAAAATGTATGGCTGAATGGATGAATCATAAAAGTTTCCACAGACGTACCAACATTCAAATTCATTCGGAGAAATGAACAAGAATTATTTAAACTAATTATAAAATTAAAGCTATTGAAAACTAAATCAGCTAGGCTAACAGAGTTAAATAGGCTAACAGAGCTGATACACTTGGTTGCTACCCAACCAATTTACTCCACACACCATACATCATTCATGAACCCCCTATACGATGCCAGTTCAGTATGACAGTAGATCTGTACAGCATCATAATGATGCGATATGTCCATCATTTTTCTCACATTCACACATACGCTAGTTAACCTCACCGCCTCTATCTCCCAAATACAGATCCTAAAATAAACCTCAGGTGCCCAGAGCTCTGAGAGTTATGAATATTGCAGGTTCCACAACATTAATTATTTATTGGAACAAGTATGAAGACTTGGAGAATGTTGAACAAACAAAACAAGCCTCAGAGTTTAGGTCAGATAGAAAGACGATAAGAATTAGCCCTGACAAGTTAAAGTGTAAATTTGCAAATAATATCTCTGTGTTAGCGTTATCCACAGTTAGCTACGCTACTTTGCTTTTTTCCTACCCTGATTTTAGCCTCTAATTTGAACCCTTGAAGGGTCTGAAGGAGACTTCAGTGTAAACGCCCACTGCTGTGATTGGCTGCTGTGAGACTTCAGTGTAAACGCCCACCGCTGTGATTGGTTCCTGTGAGACTCCAGTGTAAACGCCCACTGCTGTGATTGGCTGCTGTGAGACTTCAGTGTAAACGCCCACTGCTGTGATTGGCTGCTGTGAGACTTCAGTGTAAACGCCCACTGCTGTGATTGGCTGCTGTGAGACTCAGTGTAAACGCCCACTGCTTTGATTGGCTGCTGTGAGACTCCAGTGTAAACGCCCACTGCTGTGATTGCTTACTGTGAGACTTCAGTGTAAACGCCCACTGCTGTGATTGGCTGCTTTGAGACTTGGTGTAAACGCCCACTGCTGTGATTGGCTGCTGTGAGACTTCAGTGTAAACGCCCACTGCTGTGATTGGCTGCTTTGAGACTTGGGTAAACGCCCACTGCTGTGATTGGCTGCTGTGAGACTTGTGTAAACGCCCACTGCTGTGATTGGCTGCTGTGAGGCTTCAGTGTAAACGCCCACTGCTGTGATTGGCTGCAGTGAGACTTCAGAGTAAACGCCCACTGCTGTGATTGGCTGCTGTGAGACTGACAGTGTAAACGCCCACTGCTGTGATTGGTTGCTGTGAGACTTCAGTGTAAACGCCCACTGCTGTGATTGGCTGCTGTGAGACTTCAGTGTAAACGCCCACTGCTGTGATTGGCTGCTTTGAGACTTCAGTGTAAACGCCCACTGCTGTGATTGGCTGATGTGAGGCGTCAGTGTAAACGCCCTCTGCTGTGATTGGCTGCTGTGAGACTTCAGTGTAAACGCCCACTGCTGTGATTGGCTGCTGTGAGACTCCAGTGTAAACGCCACTGCTGTGATTGGCTGCTGTGAGACTTCAGTGTAAACGCCCACTGCTGTGATTGGCTGCAGTGAGACTTCAGTGTAACGCCCACTGCTGTGATTGGCTGCTGTGAGACTTCAGAGTAAACGCCCACTGCTGTGATTGGCTGCTGTGAGACTTCAGTGTAAACTCCACTGCTGTGATTGGCTGCTGTGAGACTTCAGTGTAAACGCCCACTGCTGTGATTGGCTGCTGTGAGACTTCAGTGTAAACGCCCACTGCTGTGATTGGCTGCTGTGAGACTTCAGTGTAAATGCCCACTGCTGTGATTGGCTGCTGTGAGACTCAGTGTAAACGCCCACTGCTGTGATTGGCTGCTGTGAGACTTCAGTGTAAACGCCCACTGTTGGGCTTTGTGATCAGTGACTTCTATTTGACTTCAGAGGTGGGTAGTAACGAATTACATTTACTTTGTTACATTTACTTGAGTTAATTTTTTGGGTAACTTGTAGTTTTAGAGTATATTTAAAGTTGGGTAGTTTTAATCTTACTCGATTACATTTCTTGGGAAAAAACTGTACTTTTACTTCGTTACATTCGGTGGCGTTCCTCCGCTACTGTCAAATGATGACTTGTTCGTAAGTCTCTAGAAACGTTGGAGAGGCTGCTTCGCGAGTCGTGGCTACGCATCATCCGCTTATAATAGCGCACGTTTAGTCAGAAGATGAAGGCCAAAGCAGAGGAAGATGTGTGTGAGTTACGGGAGGCAGATCACCCGTGGCTTCAAGCTCTGTCTCTGTTTTCACTTCAAGATGTCTAAAAGAAGAGTTTCATAATGTGACGCATGCTGTGTGCACCAAAACAAACTGACGTCTCAGCATACAAGAATTCCAGCTCCGACCTGAAAAAAACATGAAAGCGGTAAATGTCACAATGATGCCTATATTTGAACACTATTAATGGTAATTTGGTAACTATGGGCACTGTTCCCTTATTGTAATACTACACATTCCGAGTGTTTTCCTCATGTGCTCAATGCAAGCAATGACAGATCGTTTCCTCCAAACAACACACGTCCACGAACAAACGTGTACTTTTTAAATCTCCACATTTACATATCCTTTTTTTCACAAACGAAACAAATTGAATAGCCTAATGTGACGTCTTGCATTTATACACACATCCTGTCTGAAGTGTAGAAAATACATGCAAATAAAAACGGGATTGTATTATATATATAAGATATAAGAACAGAGTATGTTTCAAAAAGAGCTCTGGTTAGCCCAGCACACCATTCATTTACACTGCCCATGCCCCTAAACCTACCCATCACACACACACACACACACACACACACACACACACACACACACACACACACACACACACACTGCCCCTAAACCTACCCATCACAGGAGACATGCTGCATTTTACATTTTCAAAAACATCACTTAGTGTGATTTATAAGATGTTTTCCTCATGGGGACCAAAAATGTCCCCACAAGGACAAGGATTTTGGATATTGCCATCTTTATTTACATTTTGTCCCCATACCGTAGGGATTACCAGTCACACACACACACACACACACACACACACACACACACACACACACACACACACACACACACACACACACACACACACACACACGCCTTTTGAAAAGTGAGGACCGCTGGCTGGACCCACAATGTAGGTGATCTCAGGTTTTACTATCCTTATGGGGATCCAATGTAATATAAACAAGGACACACACACACACACACACACATATATATATATATATATATATATATATATATATATATATATATATATATACTGTATATATAGCCTATATATATGGAGAGGTCACTTCTTATCAATCAGATCAAAAGTAACTAGTAACTAACTACTTGAGTAGTTTTTTCATCAAATACTTTTTACTCTTACTCAAGTAACTATTACGATTGTTACATTTACTTTTACTTGAGTAAATATTTCCGTAAGTACTTGTACTTTTACTTGAGTACAGATTTTGGCTACTCTACCCATTTCTGTTTGACTTGCTTTTGTCAGATTGTTACTGAATTTCAAAATTAATCTGAAACTCATTGTTTCATTATCAATCATTGGTGTCACCTCAGCACTGTGCATAATATTTTAAACAACCCAATTAATTAATGAAATATCTTGCATTTTTGGGGATTTAAAACAAGTTTATCCTGTCTTTAAGAGGTTATTTACAATTATTTTTTAACAACATTCTTTTTTGCAGGAATTACATTTTTGTTTTAGTTTTTTTTAAGTTTTGTCTTTAGAACAATCTTAAGGGAAAAGATAAGAACATTCTTAAATATTTACATTCTTAAGACTTTATTCTTAAGTTAGAAAATAATAAGAAAATAGCAGTTAGGAGAATTGTATTGTAATCAGCAAAACAGAACACTCAAATGAATTAATCTGCATTTTTTTTAATTGCTGGGTTTTCTGAGAGGTTAAAAAAGGTGCAGGCTTTTCATTAAATTTCAATCATAACAACTTTCAATGTAATCTGTTTCGAAGTTTGGATATAGAATCTGCCAGTACATGCACAGAGGCGCTGCTGTGAGTATGTAAGATCCGCTGCTGCATAAATAGACAAACATAAATCCTGAAGCAGATCTAGGCAGGTGGAGCTGGGGAGGTGGAGGGATTCAGAGGACTAGCTTACAGCAAACACAGATCCAGACTAATTCAGTGTTGAGCAAGCGATCTCATTGGCTGCAGGATCAGCAGAGGCCAATCAGCTTGAGCCATGTGGGAATGATGTGATTGCTTGCAGATGCATGTAAAGGACCATAGATCAGTCTGCGCCCTCTGAACTAGATATTTCTGTGATTTTGAACAAATTAAAAAATGTATTACACTATTTAAGAAATAACCTGAATTAATGTAATTTTTAATATTTTGTTTTACACTATTTTTTCACAAAAAAATTCTTAATCCATTATCTGTGTGTGTTAATAGGAAAGTAGACAGAAACTTGGTAAATAGAAAAGTGGCATTTCTTATGAATGATTCAGTTTTCTGCATTAAACTGTCCTGTGGCATGTGTGACGCCTCAGATGGGAGCCATACCTCTCTCTCTCTCTCTCTCTCTCTCTCTCTCTCTCTCTCTCTCTCTCTCTCTCTCACACTCTCTCTCTCTCTCTCTCTCTCTCTCTGTTAAAGTCTTTCCTCGTCTCAGGGGAAGTGACTCTTGTTTTATACTGTCACAGACGTGCGGCGCTGAGCAGGCAGAGGAAGCAGCATGGCCCATTATAGCAGTCAGAAAACGTGGAGAGCACAGCATCAGTGCAGTCAATGACTACTGAACTTGAAGGAGCCCAAGGTACGAGCAGCAGCTTTGCTATTGTCATCGTCATATTTCAGCTGGAACTACACAGCGATGTGACGGCCTGTCTTTTTATGTCCAGTGAAGTACTGTTCTCTGGTCTGGACTGAATGAGAACACACACTGATAAACCAGGGTTGGTTCAGTTTTCCAATTCATGAGTATTCATTTGAATTGAATTGGCCATTTGAAACTAGTCCAAAACCAAAGCAGAAGTTGCTGGTATTAGCATTCAACTCTGTCTTTGGCACACTTCTGCAAGATTCCCTCTGCCCATGTGTATGTGCAGTAGAGCGAAGGCAGCGTAACAGGTGTCTTTACTATGATTTTCATTCTGAATAATTAATCCGGTGCTTTCACCTAAAAAGGAGCCCCCGTCTCGTTAATAATAGAGCAGGTTTTTCTGTGTGGCGAGGGGGGCTTAATTATTTAAGAGCAATATAAGCTTGCCAAGAGGTTAATAGGACCTTTGCTGGCATTGAACCGCAGGCTACATGTGGAGAAGCTTGGCTGGATTGATGACGGGATTTTGGCACGGCGGTGTGAGAAGGTGGGGACTCGAGGCAAGAGGGCGGAAAGCCCGGGCACCTGGGGGCCATTTGAGACAGGAGCGGTAGAGCAGCCCAGTGGAGGAAGAGAGTCCAATATCTTTTCTTGTGGAACTGACATTTAAAGAATAAATAGTTTATTCGTACATGCTGTCTCTGTTGTTTTAGCACTATTAGTAACAATAATAATAATAAAGCAAAGAAAATCAAAATAAAGATGTAAGAACAAAACAGCAGACAGCCAAAAGTATGGGACAGTAATAATAACCCTTACATACAAAAAAGAAGCATACTTCAAGTTTAAGTCGGTACTTAAATGTTCTAAGCATACTTTATGTAGTAAGGATACATTTTTAATCAATCAGTCAATAATCAATTATTACAAGTATAATTGTAAGTGTACTAAATTGGCCCACTTGACAGTTAATAACAGAATATTTTGAAGTGCAACAGAGTAAACTTTGAGTACACAACTAGTTTACCTTGTGTTGCAACTATACCACAAGTGAACCAGCTATTCTTCTTGTCTTGTGAACTAGAATATATACTGCTTGTCCTCTTTTTAGTATGAACACACTTTGAAGTATACTCTCAGTAAAGTAGCCTAGTTTTTATTTTATTTTTTTACACTGAAAAGTTTTCTTTGAGTGAACTTAACATCATACTTATAGTTTAGTATTTATAGACTACATTAACACTTTAAGTTTACTACAAGGTTTCTATTTAGGATTTCATTTTTATATTTAAAATACACAGCACCCTAACTCTACCCAACTCAGAAAAAAGGCGGCTTCCTCTGCATTTGGTAGGCCTGTGTTTTTTACTCTTTGTATAGCAATTGTTCATTATAAATGTTAAATGTAGAAGATATGATACATTTAAATGTATGAAATGCATTATATACTCCATTATCACTGAGTTCAGGTGTTCAATCACTTCATGGCCACAGGTGTATAAATCAAGCACTAGGCATGCAGACGCTTCTACACACATTTGTGAAAGAATGGCTCGCTCTCAGGAGCTCAGTGAACTCAAGCGTGGGACCGGGATAGGTTGCCACCTGTGCAATAAGGCCATTCCTGACATTTCCTCACTACTAAATATTCCACGCTCAACTGTTAGTGGGATTATAACAAAGTGGAAGCGATTGGGAACAACAGCAACTCAACCATGAAATGATAGACCACGTAAAATCACAGAGCGGGGTCAGCGCATGCTGAGGGTCACACGCCGCCACTGGACTCTAGAGCAGTGAGACGTGTTCTCTGGAGTGACCAATCACGCTTCTCTGTCTGACCATCCCATGGTGAGTCTGGGTTTGGCGGTTGCCAGGAGAACGGGACTTGTCTGACTGCATTGTGCCAAGTGTAAAGTTTGGTGGAGGGGGGATTATGAGGTGGGGTTGTTTTTCAGGGGTTGGGCTTGGCCCCTTAGTTCCAGTGAAAGGAACTCTTAATGCTTCACCAAGACATTTTGAACAATTTCATGCTCTCAGCTATGTGGGAACAGTTTGGGGGCGGCCCCTTCCTGTCCCAACATGACTGCGCTCCAGTGCACAAAGCGTCGCTCCATAAAGACATGGATGAGTGAGTTTGGTGTGGAGGAACTGGACTGGCCTGCACAGAGTCCTGACCTCATCCTGATAGAATTCCTTTGGGATGAATCAGAGCGGAGACTGCGAGCCAGGCCTTCTCGTCAACATCAGTGCCTGACCTCACAAATGAGCTTCTAGAAGAATGGTCAAAAATTCCCATAAACACACTCCTAATCCTTGAGGAAAGTCAGGGTGGGCGACTCCATATTAAACCCTACGGATTAAGAATGTGATGTCATTAAAGTTCATTGCATGCAAAGGCAGGAGTCCCAAAACTTTTGGCAATAGTATAGTGTATAAGGTTCATTCTTGTGTTGTGCAGCACGTTTGAGCTTCAAGAACTAATGCTGGGGGAAACAGTGTACTGTGTATAATTATTATGTATATATAAATACACACACGTATATTTATATATACAAAAATATATATTTATATATAAGATCAATTAAACATACATTATATACATGCATATGTGTGTATTTATATATACATAATAATTGAACACAGTACACACACATATATTATGTAAGCACAAACTTTTATTTTGAAAGGGAATCATCACAATACATTTTTCTCCAGGACTATCAAGAACCAATGAGGTTTGTATGGTTGAGCTTCTGTTTATGTTCAGCTCATTTCTGTGAGTGAAAGCCTCAATCAAACCAGGTCATCACATAAAGCGATTGAGTCGCTTCAGAAAAATTGGACTGTGCTGCTCAATTCATATGGATTAGTTATACGATCTCTGTATGAACTTTTTGAACGTGTCAATTGCGTATCTGTCAATGGAGAAAGAGAAATCAGGTTTCATTTAAAAAATCTTCATTTGTGTTTCAGAGATGAACGAAAGTCTTACAGGTTTGGAACGAATTCTCATTTTCGGGTGAACTAACCCTTTAAATGCCTAAATAAGCTCAACTGCACAGCACATCTTTATTTATGCCATTTTGACATTATTTTCCATCATTTTATGAATTACTGCTAATTATCTTTTTAATAAAACTCTGTTTACTGCCTGCTTTTCTGACAGAGGTAATGGCATAATAACATTAATTGGCGGTAGAGACCCCTTTTTGTGAATAAATCTAATTTGCATAGAAATGAGGCGTGTTTGCCCTGAAAATAATGACAGTGACTTGATTCGAGTGTTTAAGCTGAATTGCGAGTGGTTTGTGTATAAGATAAGTGTATAAGTGCTTTTCTCACTAATGCTGGTTTTTAAATTCAGCCCTTATTCAGGTTAGAGATGACTAGATATTGAGAAGGCTAGAAAATAAACTGCATGTGCAAGAAACAATCAGAATTAGCAACTAACATGGCCAGACAGAATCTGTGGATGGTTTCCCACATTTTCTGAGATAAAAAAGAGATGGATTTTTATTAAATCCTCGCTTTTCTGTGCTACTCAACATAAATGTATAATCAAGCAAGTTCTTTCAATAAAAAAATTACTTTTTTTTCAAATTCAGAGTTTATGACTGAAAATTTAGTGGAAAGTCTCTGAGGAAATTACAGTATATTTAAATAATAAACTACACGCTTTAAATGCTCAAGCTCAAGCAGGATGGATTCTGATTGGCTGTCAATCTACGTGGATTGAACATTAATAAACATAGCTGGAAACTAGATGAAGTTACATGAACACAAAAATGTTGATTTTCAGTCTTACATAAAAGTAAATTTAAGTACACTAAACTTAATTCTAAAACTATTTCAATCATTTTAAAAGAGTAAATCACACACAAGATAAAGGTAACTTCAAATAAATATCTAATTTCAATTCATGCAAACACTTCAAATAAAAGTAAAATATAATAAAATAAATGCATTTAAATTTTTAACCAGGAACCAGAATCTGGAGGTCCAAATTTCATTGTATTTACAACTGATTTCTATTCATTTTCATTCAGGTTTGTCTCTCTGACACAGTGTTTTTGTTTGTGGGATGGATAAATAATGATGTAATCGGTTAAGTCACTGTCGAGTCAGACGCCAAATGGTTTTATTAATCAGAAACCTTTAATAAACAAACACAGGATGTGTAGAACTTTCCAACTCTGTGCATGTCTACGTCCCACGCAGGCCTGATAATTACACCACAGAGCCAATTACTATATTTATGAAGGTGCGACGTGTTAATTTGGTCCCCGACACCTTTCGGCATTCCTCTGAGTCGGAATAATGGCTCAACCAACATTTATCTGGGCATCCATCCACGTTTCTAATCACTCGTCTCTGCTAGCGCTCACATGCGGCTGAATAATTCTGTCCCACCATCTTTCATTCCTAAATGACCTACTGATCTCCTCCATTCATTATGCAATATATGGGAGACAGAATTTAACTATCCATGTCCATTAATAAGAACATTACACATTAAACGATCTCATAAATGTTAATTAAATTAAAAGTAGACTATGTTGGGACGATTATTCACAGGGTTAACTGGGCATAAAGTTTCAAAGTTTGCCATTTGAGGTCCGAATAAGTTGAACTAAAACTAAACCCATATGCAAAATGACTAACACTTTACAATACGCTTGTATGTGTTAACATGAACTAAACAGCATTTATTACTTATGGTTCATATTCATTTCTACACTTACTAATGCATTATTCAAATCAATAGTTGTATCTGATAACATTAGTGAATGTCCTGTGAAATAACATCAACTTACTGTGAGAAATATTTATATTATCAACCTGTTGATGTTTAAAATAATTGTTCAATGTTTGTTGATGTTAACTAAATGAGACCTTACTGTAAAGAGTTAAAAAACTGACATATTTTTGAAATACATAAAAATCAAAATGACTGAAACTTTAACTAAAATTAAAATTAAATGATTAAAAATAATAAAAAATATTAATTCAAACTTTAATAGCATCTTAATGGTATTAAAATAACAATACTACATAGACATATTTAAGATAAATTAAAAACTAATACAAATGACAAAAACACTATGAAAACATTTATAGATAACATTGTTTTATTATTTTTCATATTATTTTTTAAATAAAAACTAATTAAACATATTTATAAATATGATAATAGTACCTCAATGATACTAAAATAATATGGAGCACCTTACCTGCATAACTTACAAATAAATTAATTAATGAATTAATAAATAAATAAATAAATATACAAATTTGTAAATTAATAAACAGATAAATCAACAAATAAATGTGATAATAGGAAAATACATAACAGAATAAATGACTTGATACATTTTACATTTTACATATAAATTTTACATTTATTTATTTATTGATTGATTAATTTATTTGTGCATTATGGAAATGAGGAGGGCGGTCCTTGTGTTGCTTCAGCGCATCATTGGTTGAGAGCTCAAGCATAGACTTGATCGAGCGACAGAGGAGAGTTTCACAGTAAATTGCAGCCGGAGAGTTCTTTCACAGACACCAAACAACTTCCCAATGTTTTTCCAGCAGTTTGACCCATTGAGAGAGACGTTTCAATGGCACTAATCGGAAGCAAGCACGATGGACGTCCCGCTGTAGTGCCTCACACAGATTTTGAGCTGGACAGGTTGTAGCTCTTGCATGACGTTTCACTAATAGCTAACGTTAGAGAGTTACGCAACTTAGCGAATGAAGTCGAAAACAGCGCATCAAATGACTGTTGTTTAGATTAGATGTACTTTTCGATGTCTTAGGGTGGCTATATTCCCATATGAATGAGGAATGTGGAAATATTTCCCAGCAGACTCCGCCGCTCCCACCACGCGCTGCACATATGGCACCAAGTGCTGAGGGGGGACCGCAGGAAAACTCTCTCTCCATCAGGACGGCCAGGCTTCCGATAAATACCATTGAAACTTCTCTCTCAATGGGTCAAACTGCTGGAAAAACATTGCAAAGTTGTTTGGTGTCTGTGTTGAAACTATCCGGCCGTGCATACTGGTGGTGCAATTGCTATTAATTGTGCATTGTCCCTGTAAAAATAAATCAATAAAATAAATCCGGTCGCCATTAACTTTCATAATTCTCCTCTATCGGTGTGTGTAGATAGAAACGGATCATTATAAGGTCATAAAAACATTACGCTTCATTATGGTCTTTATACTCCACTGAGCACATAGTTATGGATATGATGTCAATAGATCCTCACATATATTACACACTGCACCTTTAAAATGACAAAAACGAAACAAAATGATTGAAGCATTTAAAAATATTAATAAAAGCTATAATAGTCTCTCAGTGATACTAAAACAACAATAACAACATAAAATAAAAACTAATACAAATGATTAAAACAGAAAAGATTTAAATACAATCTAACTAATAAAAACAATAATAGTACCTCAGTGATACTAAATGAACACTGGATCACAGTCGTTTAATACTTGTGTTTTTAATCTTTTATTCCGTACATTAAAAGACCTAAAAGTCATCTTTCCCCTTTACAATGAAGACTACATGCACTAAAGCTGCTCATAACAGCCAGACATCATGGACCGTTAGAAATACTGCAGCGCCCCCTACAGATCAACATATAACCTAGACAGGAGAGAGAGAGCTTCTCAGAGAGAGAGAGAGAGAGAGAGAGAGAGAGAGAGAGAGAGAGAGAGAGAGAGAGAGAGAGAGAGAGAGAGAGAGAGAGAGAGAGAGAGAGAGAGAGAGAGAGAGAGAGAGAGAGAGAGAGAGAGAGAGAGAGAGAGAGAGAGAGAGAGAGAGAGAGAGAGAGAGAGAGAGAGAGACAGAGAGAGAGAGAGAGAGAGAGAGAGAGAGATCGAGAGAGAGAGAGAGAGAGAGAGAGAGAGAGAGAGAGAGAGAGAGTTTAGATAAATATATTACATATTAATCTCTGACTTCTTGTCAGGTGTGTTAAAGACGAGTGAGGTAAGAAAAACTATATCCTTCTTGTTTTGAAAAGGAAAAGAAAGATAAACACACAACTTCCAAGTGTACACTAGCTTGAGGTGAAAGTTTCACGCGGCCCTCGGGATCGTTATCATACAGCAATCCCATAATTCTCTGAGCCGAGCCATCCAATCACGACGGAATTATGCTTTTCATTTATGATATTTTGTGGCGGCAGGGCCGGCGTGTGATTTCGTGGGGCCCCGCCAAAGTCAAAACTCTAATATCATTTATTATTGTTTCTTTTTTTTAATGATAAAGCACTAAAAATAATGATGACTATATATGAATCTGTTGCAAACATCAATATTCAAACACATATTTGAATGTTTTATGTTTGTTTTGTAAACTTATAAAGTAAAAATATAGAAAAAGAGCAAAAACGGGGAAAGGTTAGTCAATTCAGAAATATATAAACTCATAGTCAGATAAAACAGATCAAAAACTCAAATATAAAGTCATTACTAAACAGAAATAGATGAAGTTATGAGAAATCAAGTAGCAATTACAGGATATGAAGATTCAGGTTTGATGTAAAGTCACTATTACTAAAAAATACTCGCAGTTATGAGAAATAAAACCCAAACGATAAGACATGAGGTGAAAATGACTAGATATACATTCACAATTAGAAAAAAAGAAAGTTGCAATCAAGAGAAACAAAGTCATAATTACTAAAATATTGCGATATGCAAAATAAAGTTGCAATTATAGAATACACTTTGTAATAAAGTTGCAATTTGAAGAAATCAAGGAAAATAAAATTATTTTAAAAAGTCACAAATAGAAATAAAGTAGAGAATGAAGTTGTTATTTTTCTGAGACATAAAGTCACTATTAATCAAAACAAATCACAGTTTTGAGATATTCATTCACAACAATCATAAATGTATGAATATAATTATAAAGCTGCACTTAAGAAAAATACACTATTATGAGATAACTGTGCAATAAAGTTGCAATTATAGAATTAAATTCGCAAAAATTTGTCACGATTACAAGATATAAATTCACAATTAGACAAAAAGATGTTTGCAAATAAATACAACAGTCATAATTACTGAAAAGTTAAGTTATAATTATAGAATTAAAATTTGAATAAAGTTGCAATTATGAGATATAAATTCACAATTTGAAGAAATTAAGGCAGAATTACAGTATAGTCAAAAATATACTTTAAAAAGTCACAAATAGAAATAAAGTAGCATTTGTGGATGATTTTGAAGTTGCAATTTTTGTGAGATATAAAATCACAATTACTAAAAAATTTAATAAATGAGCTGATATGAGATATTGAATCGCATTTATTAGATATAAATTCATGATTAGAATTATAAAGCTGCACTTAAGAAATATACACTGTTATGAGGTAACTGTAAAATAAAGTTGCAATTATAGAATTAAATTCACTAACATATGTCACGATTACGATATACATTCACAATTAGAAAAAATAAAAAAATATATATTCAAATAAATAAAACAGTCATAAACAAGTCATAATTACAAAAAAGTAGCAGATATGAGAAATAAAGTTACGATTATAGAATTAAAATTCGAATAAAGTTGCAATTATAAGATATAAATTGACAATTTGAAGAAATAAAGACACAGTTATGAGATATGAAGTTACAATTACAAAACAGCAGGTACAAGGAATAAAGTTTCAATTATAGAATTACAGTCGCATTAATATGTCACAATTACGAGATATACATTCACAATTAGAAAAAATAAATTTTCAAAAAAAGAGAAACAAAGTCATAATTACTGAAAAGTAGAGGATATGAGAAACAAAGTTACAATTATAGAATACAACTTGTAATACAGTTACAATTATGACATAAATGGACAATCTGAAGAAATCAAGGAAACACAATTACTTTAAAAAGTCACAAATAAAAATAAAGTAGCATTTGTGGATTATGCATTTATAGAATTAAAATCGCAATATGTTATATAAATTCACAATATGAAGAAATTAAGGCACAATTATGAGACAGTCAAATGCTGAAATATGAAGTCACAAACTAGTCACAAATAGAAATATGGAAACATTTGTTGATTACTATTACTAAAGAAAGCTTTAATTATAATACTGCAATTCATAAAAACACACAATTATGAGATTTATGTATTATTTATTGCTGAACTTTGACAAAGGTGTGAAATATTGAGTTATCCTTCTGTGGAATGAGTGGTCATCATATCTCAGAATGATCCCTGCGGTTGCAGTTTTAAAGCCTCGGACTTCTTTTCTTTGGCCACTTTGGTCAGCACTGCTTTAAATCAGTGTTGAGTGATTGCAAACCCCCTCACACGCCATACAGTGATCTACACATTTCCCACAAGCCCTAGACGACTGCTTACACTGCCTGTGCGCTCGAGGTGGAGCGCTTTAAACCAGAAGCTCAAACTCTTTCAGGCCTTCTTTGAGCGGCTGCAGTTGTGTGTGAGGAATACACCAGCGCCCACCTGGACTTCAGCACTGCCCTTTAACCCTGTCATTGCCCGCTAATTCTAATCTGATCGCTTCAGAAAGTGAGATGGGTTTCAGAACAAACAGCGGCTTGTGGAGTCAGTTATGGGATGCTGGTCTTCAGAGTTAGAGCAGTAGATGCTGAGGAGATGCCAGCGGCCGAGGGTGTGGAATATGGCAGAGGGCAGGAAACTCATATATTTCTATTATCTCTGTAGAGTTGCATGACCCCAGCCTTCCATCGGGATTACAGAGAGCCAGGAAGTCTCCATGTGCCAGCCACACTTCACACAAGGTGGAATTAATCCAGATGTCCAGACATTTCCTCCAATAAAAACACAATCTAGGCTAAGACGCGGTGTACCGTTACAGGCTGGTGTGAGAACGCAAACTTCACCACAGTCCCATAAGCCTGCAGCATTTCTGTTGGCACGCCACGCTAGATCCAGAACTGATGGACCAAAGGGAAAATCGCACTAGCATGTTTCATAATGTGGAGATTTTTGGAAAAATCTCTCTTTTTTGTCTTGTTTTTTAAAGTGAAATTGGGTCCAAAGTTTTGTTGTTTAGGACTAGCTTACTAACATGATTCATAACTTTATTTTTCATGCGAAAAATAATACATTTTGAAAATACCTTTTTTTTGTTGTTGTTTTGGGCCAACTCTCGAGCACGCTTCATAACGTTCTCACGGGGAACAATAGAGAATTAAATAAAGCCACAATTATGAGATATAAATTCACTATTTAAAAACTATAAAGGCACAATTATGAGACAGTCAAATTGGGAAATGTAAAGTTGCAAATACTTTAAAAAGTCACAAATAGAAATAAAATAGGATATTAAATTGTCATTTTTTAAATGTTTAATTTTTAAAGTCCTTATTACTAAAAAAAAAACACTGTAAAATCCAACAATGATTCTAACTAACACTTTTTAGTGAACTTGACTTAGTGTCTTAATTTAGTCCTTGCTCACCAAGTTAAGATTAATTGATTGGTTTGAGTGCCACTTTGTCAAGCAAAAAACAAAAAAAATAATAATAAAAAACTCACCATTATGGAGATCAGTGTTCACTTTGGTTGGGCACTTGCGTTCATATTATTATAACTCTGTTCAGCGATGAAACAATAAATCATAGTTATTTTGTTTCAGAGGAAGAGAAAATAAATAGGTTGCTTTTAAAAGTTGACCTATAGCTTCTGACTGAACAATCAGTTAATGATTTAATCAGAAATTAAGCTCATGTTTTAAAATGAACCTGTGTAATATTTCCCTTTATGTCATATAATGATTGTTCACAGTTGTATTGCTAACTCATGCATCATAAACCCCTGTGAATGTTTTAATTGGGTGGATATAATCCCTCTGTATTTGTGACAGTCTCTTACAGTTGATCATGCTTGAGTCACACACACTTCAACATTCAGCATCAACACACAACAATGGTTTACTAAGTCAAGAGTAAATCTGAAGTAAATGATCAAGTACTAGGACTCCTGTGTAACTATACTAACTAAGCATTTGTTAGCACAACATACTATTCCTATTTCACTTTATTTTTATTTTTTAAGCCAATAGTTTTGCATGCTTTTTTGCAAGCAAGTCTAACTAATTACAATTTACAGTGTGAGATATTAAATCACAACAAAAATAAATTCACAATTAGAATGATAAAGCTGTAAAATATAAAATGTAAAATAGCTGTAAAAAGCTGAAATATACACAATTCACCCTTTGCCGCAAGTTTGATTGACAGGCGATCTGACCAATGAAATCGCTGAATTTGTCGTCAGTCAGGAGAGTTAGTAGATTAACCTTGATGGACTTGAACTTGAACGGTGTGTACTGACGTCTTTCCGCGGTTGAAACAACACTTCTGTTAGTGTTCATTCATGTTTATTTGATGCTTATCAATGAACTAGACAGAAGAGATGATCGGCTCACGGCACATTAAAGAGCCACAAAACGGTATTTATTGTTTACATTTCTTTTAAAAAATGACAAAATTTGAAAGTTGAGACTTTGTTTCATATCAAAAGTAACTTGCTCTGTCCTGAGCGTCGGTGTGTTGTCAGGTCCTCTTTGCTCCGCCATGTATTTTCTCTGGTGAGGAGGTGTGTGTGTGTGTGTGTGTGTGGTGTGAGAGTGCCATGGCTTGGCGGACATAGCAACAGTAACTAAAGGGGGCGGGTCTTTGCGAACTGATAACTGTGGAATAAAGTTGCAATTTTTAGATATTAAAAATCAAATTTGTGGGAACTAAGGTCACATTTATTCATTTTTTTATTTACTCTGACAATGAAAAATAGTGTTAAATATTGAGCTCCACAAGGAGTTTATTATAACGTATATTATTATTATTATTTTTATTATATTATAATTATTTATAACTTTCATAACTTTCTTTTTCATGCAAAAAAATTATACATTTTGAAAAATACCTGTTTAGTTTTTTTTTGTCCATACAGTGACAGTCAATGGGGTCCAATGTTTTGTTGTTTTGTGCCAGTTTCGTAACTTTCTTTCTCATGCGGAAAACAAAATTATGTATTGTTTTGTCCGTACAATAACAATATATTGTTGTTTTGGACCCCATTGACTTTAACTGAATGGACAAAGATATTTTTCAAAATCATTTTTTTTTTTGGAAGAACTATGTCCTTTTCCATTCAGAACAGATTCCCATGAATCCATCTGTCACAGCCCAGCAGACGTAATGAGCTGCCACGTGTTTCTGGCTACTGAGAATGTGGCCCTATCTGACAGATGTTTACTATGATAAACAGTGTCTGTCAGTGGAGTTAACAGTGAAGATTTTCTTAATATGTGGCGCTTTTGCATTTGGCAAACTGCACCATCTGGTGCTGTTACCCGCTTCTGAAAGTTAGTTTTGATAAGAGTGTATTTTGTGAACTCTGAGAGTTGCGGTAGGGAATAATAATAACACCAGCTCCAGACTGACGAAATGACGCATACCGCAGACCTTATAAGATATAGACATATTCTTATTTTAGCAGAGAACTTGTCATCTGGATTGCTCTCTTTGTGAGTGTGTTTTTGTGTGGTCGATGCATATGCATTTGTTCTCAACAGAAATGTTGACATATGATGATGACTTCATATTCAAGGAAATGTTGGTCTGGTATTCCCAGAGGAGTGCTGTCAGAAGATGAATGAGTCATTTGGCACACTAATGTAAACAGTGTTGTGAAGGCATCGTGTCTGGGTGGTGTATTCCAGGGCAGCGGCACAGATTTTGATTTAAGACCTTATGCATATGACGAGGGCTTGACATTAACTTTTTTGCTCATCAGCCGCGTGGCTTTCCAAAGTTACAAGCCACTCAGCGTTTTCACTGACCATCATTTTGACATCGATAGCATGATGGGAAACAGCCATATAGGTATTTTTAATAAAATCTCATCATTTGTCAGCAGGTTTATTAGGTGGCTGTCACTTTAAGAGCTGATGCACAGATCCATTATACTGTTACACATGCGTTTTCTTTCTCAACTGTTTACATTCACCTAAAAAAGAACTGACTGTGTTTACGTGAATACTCACCAAGACCGGCATTTTGACATAATTTTGTGTGTATTTAACTGTTCAAGTGCAATAAGCAGCGAAAAAAGAACTCAATTTAGTTGTGAGAGGCAGCTTTATGTGTGTGCACTTTGGGTGTGTGAACAAAAACTGCAGGAATGAGTGAAATGATGCGCAATATGTGCAATCCCACAGCGAAAGTCAAGCCCTGCAACAGCAACAATATTCATCCACTCAAATGATATACGAGAGAGTGAGGGGAGGCGGGTTTGTGTGTAACTTGATATTAGAGAAAGAGAGAGAAAGAGCAGCTGGTGTCAGGGATTCTGCAGAAAATGAGTATTGGAAGTATTTCAGATGTTTCAGTATCAGTATGTATTGAAAAATCGCACTTAGTTTATTATTTCAGATGTCTTTTTAAAAGACTAGAATTTAAAATTGTATTTATTATACATAGTGCCTCCAGAAAGTATTCACAGCGCTGGACTTTTTCCACATTTTGTTATGTTACAGCCTTATTCCAAAATGGATTCAGTTCATTATGTTTTTACTCAGAATCCAATACACAATACCCCATAATGACAACGTGAAAGAAGTTTGTTTGAAATCTTTGCAAATGTATTAAAAATAAATAAAAACATGATCATAAGTGTTTACAGCCTTTGCTCAATACCAATTACAGCCTCAAGTCTTTTTGAGTATGATGCTACAAGCTTGGCACACCTATTTTTGGGCAGTTTCTCCCATTCTTCTTTGCAGGACTTCTCAAGCTCCATCTGGTTGGATGGGGAGTGTCGGTGCACAGCCATTTTCAGATCTCTCCAGAGATGTTCATTCGGTTCAAGTCTGGGCTCTGGCTGGGCCACACAAGGACATTCCCACAGTAGTCCCGTAGCCACTCCTGTTATCTTGGCTGTGTGCTTAGGCTCGTTGTCCTGTTGGAAGATGAACCTTCACCCCAGTCTGAGGTCCAGAGTGCTCTGGAGCAGGTTTTCATCAAGGACTAGTCTCCCAGTTCCTGCTGCTGAAAAACACCCCCACAGCATGATGCTGCCACCACCATGCTTCACTGTAGGGATGGTATTAGCCTGGTGATGAGCGGTGCCTGGTTTCTGGTCACCTCCCTGACTAAGGCCTTTCTCTCCCGAGCGCTCAGTTTGTCCGGACAGCCAGCTCTAGGAAGAGTCCCTGTGGTTCCAAACTTCTTCCATTTACGAATGATGGAGGCCACTGTGCTCATTGGGACCTTCAATGCTGCAGAAACATATCAACTTTACATATAACTACTTTAAAGGGTAGACATGTTTTAGGTTGCTGTCACTTTAAGACCAAATGCACTTTCTTTCTCAAATTGTTCCAACGGAAGAGTAACCTCTGACCTGACCCATGATGTACTGACCTCTGATCCGGCACATGATGTGTTGGCGTACACGTAAGTGCAGAGGATAGAACAAAATAAAACACCGGTCATGAATTAGAGCCTAAAATGATAGTTTTCAGAAATGTGGGAGGAGCTTGAGTTTGTTGTTTGAACAGCGAGGCGTCGACTCTCACCTGAGCTTACGCTACTCCTACATCATGCATAGGTCAGAGGTCACTCGTCATGTGTCAGGTCAGAGGTCACTTGTCATACGTCAGGTCAGAGGTCACTCGTCAAACGTCAGGTCAGAGGTCAATCGTCATGCGTCGGGTCAGAGGTCACATGTCGTGTTAGGTCAGAGGTCACTCGTCATGCATTGGGCCAGAGATCACATGTCACGCATTGGGTCAGAGGTCGTCCACTCTCACCTGAGCTAACACTACTCCTACGTCATAAGTTGGGTCAGAGGTTACTCGTCATGTGTCAGTTCAGAGGTCACTTGTCATGCGTCGAGTCAGAGTTCACTCGTCATGCATTGGGGTCAGAGGTCACTCATGCATCGGGTCAGAGGTCACTTGTCATACGTTGGGTCACTCTTCCGCCGGAAGTCAGACATAAATGAAACATAAATGTCTGTGTTTACAAGGATGCACAAAGACGTGAATTTTAACACATAAGTGTGTGTATTTGACCGTTCAAACCCAATAATGAGGCAAAAATATCTCAGTTCAGTGCTCTATAAGCAGCGGCTTCATGTTGCGCGTCTCTCAGACAATGCTCTGAAACCATATATAAAGCATTTAGCAAAATAAGCTCTCTTTCGCTGCTTATTGCGCTGTAGCAATGCTTAAAAACACATGCTGATGATAAGCTTTCGTGACCATGCAACACAGCAACACCATGTGAGCGTAACTGCAATAGAGACAAAAGTACCATCTCAATCGGTTGACACATTTCTACCAATTTATTGTGTGTAGGGTTGCAAAGTTTCCAGAGACTTTCCAGGATTTTTGAAAACTTTCCAAGACTTTCGGAAAGTTTCTGAAAATTTACCGGAAATTTTCAACCCCTTTGCAACTCTAATAGGGTCTACCGGTATATCGGCCAGCACTATGGGATATATGGCATGCATTACATATAGTTATTATTATGACAGCAGTAATTAATCTAATGTTGGAGAATAGCGTATATCCAGATGTGCTATATAGTAGGGGGAATTGTCTGCATTTTAAACAGACAATTCAGGTGATTCACTTGTAGTAATGCTGTACAGTCCCAGTAAAGTATTCCAGGACGTATGTCTGCTACATCCTCCAGCACTTAGTACTCAAAACCCGTGAGTTTGGGGCTGTTTCTTTATTAAATTGGATCAGGTGCTAAAACAATGCATATAAACAATACTATCAGCAGGCACAAATCCTTCCCTGTGAATCTCTCCCTAAAAATCAAGGGAAGTTCACATTGCCATCTGTGTAATTATATGATACTGTATGTGCACTCAGGATCTCTGGCGCAGCGTTCAGCTCACGTCCAGCCACTGTCAGGCCGATCGGGCCCAGGCACATGAGAACCGGACGGTCCCAGTGAGTGGGAGGTGCTGATTGAAAACTGTAAGCTCAGTTCGGGAAAGGGCAGTGGGGGGACAACTCAAAGAGAGAGTGATGAGTCAGACGCCTGAAATAAATAAGTAAAAACAAGAGAATAAAAGACAGAGAAGAGTGACACAGGGGCGATGGCTTCCCTTTTCATGGTAGACATCAAACGGACTAATGCTGAGGAGATCTATTGTGTGTTTGACGGAGTGCAGGAATGAGAACGAGAGAGAGAGAGAGAGAGAGAGAGAGAGAGAGAGAGAGAGAGAGAGAGAGAGAGAGAGAGAGAGAGAGAGAGAGAGAGAGAGAGAGAGAGAGAGAAGGATTAGAGAATATTCTAGAGGGGAAATTAATAGCTTTATAAAAACATGGCTATTTCTGAGACTTACACAAACTAAATCCTTAAATATGATTAAAGATAATTATTGTTTTTCTTAACTAAAACAAATTATTAAAAAAAGAAAGTAAACCACAGCAAATTAAGCAAACACTTGGGTTTATGTTAATAATTAATGATAGTCGTTTTCAGCTAGTTTAGTCCTTTGAGATGAGGTATAATTATTGTTTTCTTCATCTCAAAAACGAAATAAATAAGTCCTTAAGTTCACAAATAAAAAAGAAAGCAGGAAAAATGAGCAAAAACTTGAAGTAATATTTCTTTGCATATAAATTATTGATTTATCAAACATGTAAAACAATACTATTAGAGTTAATTATTTGGCAAAACACACTTTAGTATGGGGAACACATATTCACTATTAACTATGACTTTTGCCTCAATAAACTCCTAATTACTGCTTACAGTTAGTGCGGTAGTTGATGAGTTTAGGTATGGGTAGATTAAGGGATGTAGAATAAGGTCATGCAGAATAAGGCATTAATATGTGCTTTATAAGTACTAATAAAAAGCCGATATCCTAGTAATATGCATGATAATAAGCAACTAGTTAATAGTGAGAATTGGACCGATAAGGCATAACATGTGAAGTGAATAACACTGATGATCTCTTCATCACGGCTCCTGTTAGTGGGTGGGATATATTAGGCAGCAAGTGAACATTTTGTCCTCAAAGTTGATGTGTTAGAAGCAGGAAAAATGGGCAAGCATAAGGATTTGAGTGAGTTTGACAAGGGCCAAATTGTGATGGCTAGACGACTGGGTCAGAGCATCTCCAAAACTGCAGCTCTTGTGGGGTGTTCCCGGTCTGCAGTGATCAGGATCTATCAAAAGTGCTCCAAGGAAGGAACAGTGGAGAACCGGCCACAGGGTCATGGGCGGCCCAGGCTCATTGATGCACGTGTGGAGCGAAGGCTGGCCCGTGTGATCCGATCAAACAGACGAGCTACTGGAGCTCAAACTGCTCAAGAAGTTAATGCTGGTTCTGATAGAAAGGTGTCAGAATACACAGAGCATCGCAGTTTGTTGTGTATGGGGCGGCACAGCCGCTGACCAGTCAGGGTGCCCATGCTGACCCCTGACCCCGCCGAAAGCACCAACAGTGGCACGTGAGCATCAGAACTGGACCACGGAGCAATGGAAGAAGGTGGCCTGGTCTGAGGAATCACGTTTTCTACATCACGTGGATGTCCGGGTGTGTGTGCGTGGCTTACCTGGGGAACACATGGCCCCAGGATGCACTATGGGAAGAAGGCGAGCCGGCGGAGGCAAAGTATTGTTGCAGACCATGTACACCTTTTCATGGAAACGGTATTCCCTGGTGGCTGTGGCCTCTTGGTGCCAGATACCACAGCACACCTTCAGGGGTCTAGTGGAGTCCATGCCTCAACGGGTCAGGGCTGTTTTGGCAGCAAAAGATGGACCAACACATTATTAGCCATAATGTTATGGCTGATCAGTGTAAAGTCAAATAATGTAATCCAAAAATTATAATATTTACTTTATTTTTATGGTTATTTTATTTACATATGACTGATACTGTGCATTGAAACACATTGCAAGAGTTATAAGCTAATGCATTGATTATTATCATATATGTATATAAACAACAGCAATATAAATATAAATGACTTTATGCCTTAACCTCTGTCACACTCATAATTTTTCTTTATGATTATGAGAGAGAGAGAGAGAGAGAGAGAGAGAGAGAGAGAGAGAGAAATGCATGATAAATTGTGATTTTACTCAAGGGAATTTCATGACAAACCTGAAATACAAGAATGAAACTCGAACGAAACAGCACTTTGAGAGTAACCTTACCATCCGGTGACACAGTTCCGCTTATATATCAGCTTCTTGGAAGCACATAGATTCCAGAAAGTTAATGTTCATCCTCTATTATGATTCTTAAAACCTGTTGATAAATACATCTTTGCTGTTTCAATAGACCAGATATTACCAATTTTAGGAAAACACCCACAATTTTGTTCAGATTTGTGTGGAATATCAACAAAGCACTGGATTCATCTGGGTTTTGATTACAGACAATGTAAGTGACTTTCAGAGTATCAGTAGACTGTGTGCTTAATATCTGCTAACACTTTATATTGATGCTCTCCAACAGACAATCTACTGACCATAAGTAACTTTACTAAGGCATCAACTTATTCTACTAACCCGAACACTAACCTAACAGTCTACTAATACTCTAATGAGAGTTAGTTGGCATGTAGTTGCAAAGTTACTTATAGTTAGTAGAATGTCTAAAGTGGACCATCTCTTTCCTTGTAAAGGACTTGCATTTATTTACTCTGCTAAGCACCTGTGTGAACTTGAGGGGAACTGACTTCATCTATCCTTATATTTATTAGGTCAATATTTTTGGGGTCACTGCAAATTGATGATGATTGGTGGATGGAGCTTTGGACCACTTAGGATCGCATGCAAGGCTTATTGGATTTTATTGAGGTTGGGATACTCCCTCTCATGATGTACTATAATATACTTTCAAGAGAAATGAATACAGAACAAACATTCCTTTACAAAATGCTTTTTGTAGTCCTCAGCCAAAATATGTCACTGCTGTAATTTCACTGAAAATTACTGAAGCTCAAATATCACAAAATTAAGGAAATTGCAGAATCATATGTTCAATTTTGCACCTGTGAGAAATGGCCCAATGGGTCTTCCCACATTACAGACAGGAAATGGGAAAACTGTGAGAAAATGCCTCAGTTCTGATATATTGTCAGCGTTCCACGAGCTCTATTTGCTATCTCTGGGAGGTCAAGAATTTGGGGGAGGCAGAGAAGATCAGTGGAGTCAGAGGATAAACAGTCCAGCGAGATGACTGGTATTTTTCAGTGTCCTGGCTCTTATTCTAGATATCTGTCCTTAGAAAAACACTTCACAATATTTAGGAGCTGTCTGACCATCTGTCCAAAAGCTAACAGTGGACTGGAAAATGTGTGTACTAGGTTAGAAGGCCTCAAGGCAAGGGTTTCTGAGGGACTTTTAATGCAGACGTACACATGCAGCTGCTCTGGGTTGTCTCTGGATGGGCCATTGTGAAGCACTGTGTCCCTGCTCCTTCAGGCAGATTTCTGCAGAATTTAGCTCAAAGTTGCACCACAACATCTACCTAAATGTTTCGAGTTCTCCTGAAGTATTGGAGTAGCTGGTACATCTGTGTTTAATTAAGGTTGAAGCTAAACTGTGCAGGAAGGTGGCCCTCCAGGAACAAGGGTTTTGCCGCATTGTATGTCTTCTTTATTTAACACACCTGATTCAGATCATCAGGCTCATTGGGAATGACCTTCATGAACCGAACCGAATGTGTCAGATAAGGGAATCATACACGTGCACTGCACTGGGTCCCCAGTACCAGTGTTAAGAGCCACTGTTTTAGATTTGGTCTAGGCCAGAGGTGGCGACATCGGTTCTGGAGAGCCACAGTCCTGCAGAGTTTCGATCCACCCCTAATCAAACACACTTAGACAAGCTAGTCAAGGTCTTGAAGGATTAGTTCACTCCAGAATTAAAATGTCCTGATAATTTACTCATCCCATATCATCCAAGATGTTCATGTCTTTCTTTCTTCAGTCAAAAAGAAATTAAAACATTCCAGGATTTTTCTCCATATAGTGGACTTCAACGGGGACCATGGGGTTGAAGGTCCAAATTCCAGTTTCAATGCATATTTACATTTATGCATTTGGCAGACGCTTTTATCCAAAGCGACTTCATTGCATACATACTTGCATTCAAGGTACACATTTAAAATTTGTGTCAGTTCATATTCAAATGGCTCTACATGATCCCAGCTGAGGAATAAGGGTCTTGTCTACCGAAACAGTCTGACATTTTCTAAAAAATATATAGAAATTTATTTACTTTTAAACCACAAATGCTCATCTTACACTAGCGTTGATGTCTTCACACATTACGTAGTCATGCTGGAAAGGTCACTCGTGATGTGACGTTCATCTGTGTACTCGGGTAAAAAAGGTAGGGTAGGAAAAACTCCATCTCACTTTGTCCTCCAACTTCAAAATCGTCAGAAATCATTGTTTTACCTGTTTTCTTTTTTAAGTCTTTGCACGTTCGCTGTGTTCTTTCGAGGCGGTACTTCCACATGTCACACTTGACCTTTCCAACGTGACTGCGTAATGCGTGAAGTCGTGGACACTATTACAAGATGAGCATTTGTGATTAAAAAGTATATAATTTTTTTTTTTTTTAGAAAATTACAAATTGTTTCCTTAGATAAGACCCATAAGCCCGGGTATACTTTGGTCGTCCGCGTTCGTGCACCGTTTGCATGACGTAATTTCCGTAATGCAGGGGCTCGCGCCAGCCGCACACCCGTCGCGGCGCAGCCCAAATTTCGAGACTGCGTGGACAGTCCGCGTGCAACAGCGCATGCGCCAGCAGTACAGAAGAGTCTACTAGGTGGCAATACACACAGTATTGAGCACAATGTTCAGCATCAAAGAAGAGTGGAAAAGACCAAGCCAAAAACAACAGAAGCATATCCTTCCATAGTTTTGATTCTTCAGTGTTTCTTCCAAACTGTTGCAATGGTGGATACCATGGGTGCACTACAGTTCTCCATCATGCTCAGCGAATGTCCCGTTGATGACAGGACTCAGTGCTGCCTCTAATGCATGTCTGGTAGAGCATAGAAAAATACTGCACGTGGTGTTTAACGCAATCATCCGCAAGATCCTGGTGTAGTATACTTGAAAGACACACGCGACAGGCTATACAGAATATAGTCCGGGCGTGTAAGTGAAGTATACTCCGGCTTTATTCTCATCTGGATGAGGGATACACTGTATTACATTTGTAGATTTTTGGAAATCCTTCCAGAATTCTTGAAACTTTCCAGAATTTTGGGAAACTTTACAGAATTTTGGGAAACTTTACAGAATTTTGGGAAACTTTACAGGACTTTTGTTTTTGAAATGTACTGGAATCCTTTGCAATCCTATTACAAATCTGGCTTCATGGAATTCCATAGCAACTACTACCTAACAGTGGCACTACTTCTCAGAGGAGTACAGAACCTTAGGGCAGCATTTGGGACATGGCCATGGTAGCCCTCATTCTGCGAAAAGTCTCACGAAATTCAGGTCAAGGTTTAGGAACCTTGTCTATATTCATTGAGTCCATAAGCAACTCCAACCAAAACCTTGTCAAACGTGTATCTATTGAACCTTTCACTAAACAAGCTTCACCATCTAGACCGAACTGTGTCTCTGGCATATGGGATTCCACATCAAACTACAACCTGACAGTCTATGTGGCATTGTGGCACTAATGTGTGGACTCGGAGGACATCAAGACCTAAGGGTGCCATTCGGGACAGGGCTGTAACCCTCATTTTGCAAAAAGTCACATGCAACATTTATGTATTGTGTTCATCATGTCCCAGAGCAACCCTAACCATAACCTTTTCATGTGTGTACCTTGCAAGAGTTTTGCTGAACAAGGATGATCATCTAGAAAGAAATGCGGCTGTGGTTCATGGGATTCCACAGCAATTATTACCAGGACGGTGACAGTATGTCACTAACATGTCGACGCAGAGGACTGCAGGATCTTAGAGCAGCATTCAAGACATGAACATGGTAACCTTCAGTCGTGCAAAATTTATATAGGGCATCCATTCCAGCCATATCCTTGTCACATTTCTATCTAATGAGACTTTCACTGAATACATTTTAACATCTAGAGAGCACTGCGGCTTTCATTCGGTTTTATTCTTGTGCACTGACTTGTTCGCTAAGAAGATCAGCCAATTAGATTTCTATCTCTCATCGATGGCCTGACGCCAATTCAACATGCTGAATCGGCCCAAAAAGCTCAACGTCGCAGAACACACTGAAAAAACTAAAGCAGGGCTCAGACTAGAGGAGTTTTAGGCCGATTTTTTTTCCCTCTCGAAAATTGGAGAAAAAATCTTGAGGACCTCGATCGGTTCTGATGTTCGGGGCAGATTATCTGGTAATGTGAGGCGCTCACAGATCAAATATGGCACCTTCCGATCTGCTTTCACACAAAACGGGGCCACCCGATCATATCAAACATGTTTGACATTTAGGATTTTAAATCGGGATGATTACGACAATTCTTTCACAATTATTTAACTTTTGAAATCGTGACCGCGAAGCAAGCTGCTGTGTGCGGGTCTGTTGAACAACTGAGATGGTAGAACGTTGTGTCCAGTGTTTACAACAACACATCTATTTGTTTAGCTGAACAATGCTCAAAAACAGCCTGATGTTTCCTGATGGCCGATCGTTCGCTTGGTGTGTGCCTGCGTTTAGGGTAGCATTTGGGACATAGCTGTGATAATCCTCATTTTACGAAAGGTCTCCTGAGATTTGCATACGTCATTCATGCATTTTGTTCATTAAGTCTGAGAGCAACCCAACCCTGACTCGACCCTAAACTTGTCAAATGTGTATTTTCTGAGAGTTTTGCTCAACAAGGTTTACCATCTAGACATCACTGTGGCTCTTGTCCATCTTCAGCCAAAGGATTGACGCCTTGGGACGCCACCCCCAGAACCAAAATACTTCTGGACACTGGAGATCAAGAGATCTGTTTGTGTGAAGTGTCCATAGTATCAGCATCCATCAAATCCTCTCTGTACTGATGGGGAAATTTGCAGACCCAACAAAACATTCTCTGATGTGCCTTGAAATTGGGAAAATTCACACTAGTGGACATCATCAGCAAATTTATCTTAGACTCGATTCCTTTTGCTCTTTTTTATGGATTGTATTTGTAGGATACAGTCGAGACAAGCGTTTGGAAAGTGGTGGACCAAAAGATTGATTGGGCCGGTCTGCTCAGTGTAAAGTCCACCCTTTTTATCCGAGCCATTGTTTAAACACACGTTTCCCTTCTTGGCAGATGACATGGAGATGAATCCAGGTCTTTCGGTTGTTTATGCATGCCATAGACGTTGGAAGGTGCTCATCAACTTAAAGTTTGGCAACAGCAGTCTCGCGTGTCAAACTTTCAAATCCCTGTTTTGCCAAGTGAGAAGACACTCAATGGATTTCTTTTTTTCTATTGCAGGAGTCCACTGATGTCAAGTAGTTTGTTTTCCTCAACGTAGCATTCACTCACAATGGGGGTTGCATACTTGTAAAGCCAAAGTGAGTTTCTGGCTCTTAAAGGCAGCATAATGACAAAGTGCATGATTTAATGGGATTCATTAGAGGCCGGTCTGACAGCGGCCGTCGCCAAAACTCTTCCCACGCACACAAGCACAGCTCTGTGCAAATATGTTGCACAGAAAACAAATTAACTGCAAGCAGTCACATCTGGCCTGTAAAATGAATCAAAGAGCGGATAAACAATGTGCCATTGAGAAGGAAGAGTTTTGGAGGACACTGAAAGTGAAATGCAACAAAGATTGGAAGTCTAGGTTGCCTTGTGTGGAAAGTGGTGTACTTAACACGTGACTTGACTTGACCAGTGTTAATATAGTAGTGGTGCCATAGAAAATAACATTTAAAATAACACAGTGTTATTATTAAAGGGAGATTTATGTTCCTGGATACTGATAAATACAGTTTTTTAGTCAGGCTACAATACACAATGCATGGATATCTATAGCGAAAACACCTTTCACTGCAAACACCCGCTGACTAAGTGATGACCGAATTCTGCATGCGTCTCAGATCACCAAATAAAATATCATTATATTTTATACAACGAAAGAGGCTGAGGCTGAGCTATATTTACTATGGTTGCTGACCAATCAGAGCAGAGTAGACCAATCACAACAGACTGAGCCATCTGACCAATCAGAGCAGAGTAGACCAATCACAACAGACTGAGCCATCTGACCAATCAGAGCAGAGTAGACCAATCACAACAGACTGAGCCATCTGACCAATCAGAGCAGAGTAGACCAATGACAACAGACTGGGCCATCTGACCAATCTGAGCAGAGCAGACCAATCACAACAGACTGGGCCATCTGACCAATCAGAGCAGAGCAGACCAATCACAACAGACTGAGCCATCTGACCAATCAGAGCAGAGTAGACCAATCACAACAGACTGGACCATCTGACCAATCAGAGCAGAGCAGACCAATCACAACAGACTGGGCCATCTGACCAATCAGAGCAGAGCAGACCAATCACAACAGACTGAGCCATCTGACCAATCAGAGCAGAGTAGACCAATCACAACAGACTGGGCCATCTGACCAATAGCAGAGCAGACCAATCACAACAGACTGAGCCATCTGACCAATCAGAGCAGAGTAGACCAATCACAACAGACTGGGCCATCTGACCAATCAGAGCAGAGCAGACCAATCACAACAGACTGAGCCATCTGACCAATCAGAGCAGAGTAGACCAATCACAACAGACTGAGCCATCTGACCAATCAGAGCAGAGTAGACCAATCACAACAGACTGGACCATCTGACCAATCAGAGCAGAGCAGACCAATCACAACAGACTGGGCCATCTGACCAATCAGAGCAGAGCAGACCAATCACAACAGACTGAGCCATCTGACCAATCAGAGCAGAGTAGACCAATCACAACAGACTGGACCATCTGACCAATCAGAGCAGAGCAGACCAATCACAACAGACTGAGCCATCTGACCAATCAGAGCAGAGCAGACCAATCACAACAGACTGAGCCATCTGACCAATCACGGCAGAGTAGACCAATCACAACACACTGGGCCATCTGACCAATCAGAGCAGCAGACCAATCACAACAGACTGGAGCCATCTGACCAATCAGAGCAGAGCAGACCAATCACAACACACTGGACCATCTGACCAATCAGAGCAGAGCAGACCAATCACAACAGACTGAGCCATCTGACCAATCACGGCAGAGTAGACCAATCACAACAGACTGGCCATCTGACAAATCAGAGCAGAGCAGACCAATCACAACAGACTGAGCCATCTGACCAATCAGAGCAGAGTAGACCAATCACAACAGACTGAGCCATCTGACCAATCAGAGCAGAGTAGACCAATCACAACAGACTGAGCCATCTGACCAATCAGAGCAGAGCAGACCAATCACAACAGACTGAGCCATCTGACCAATCAGAGCAGAGCAGACCAATCACAACAGACTGAGCCATCTGACCAATCAGAGCAGAGACCAATCACAACAGACTGGGCCATCTGACCAATCAGAGCAGAGCAGACCAATAACAACAGACCGAGACATCTGACCAATCAGAGCAGAGCAGACTAATCACAACAGACTGAGCCATCTGACCAATCAGAGCAGAGTAGACTAATCACAACAGACTGAGCCATCTGACCAATCAGAGCAGACCAATCACAACAGACTGAGCCATCTGACCAATCAGAGCAGAGTAGACCAATCACAACAGACTGGGCCATCTGACCAATCAGAGCAGAGTAGACCAATCACAACAGACTGAGCATCTGACCAATCAGAGCAGAGTAGACCAATCACAACAGACTGGGCCATCTGACCAATCAGAGCAGAGTAGACCAATCACAACAGACTGGGGCCATCTGACCAATCAGAGCAGAGTAGACCAATCACAACACAGACTGGGCCATCTGACCAATCAGAGCAGAGTAGACCAATCACAACAGACTGGGCCATCTGACCAATCAGAGCAGATTAGACCAATCACAACAGACTGAGCCATCTGACCAATCAGAGCAGAGCAGACCAACACAACAGACTGAGCCATCTGACCAATCAGAGCAGAGTAGACCAATCACAACAGACTGGGCCATCTGACCAATCAGAGCAGAGCAGACCAATCACAACAGACTGGAGCCATCTGACCAATCAGAGCAGAGTAGACCAATCACAACAGACTGGAGCCATCTGACCAATCAGAGCAGAGCAGACCAATCACAACAGACTGAGCCATCTGACCAATCAGAGCAGAGTAGACCAATCACAACAGACTGAGCCATCTGACCAATCAGAGCAGAGCAGACCAATCACAACAGACTGAGCCATCTGACCAATCAGAGCAGAGTAGACCAATCACAACAGACTGGGCCATCTGACCAATCAGAGCAGAGTCGACCAATCACAACAGACTGAGCCATCTGACCAATCAGAGCAGAGTAAACCAATCAGACTGAGCCATCTGACCAATCAGAGCAGAGCAGACCAATCACAACAGACTGTGCCATCTGACCAATCAGAGCAGAGCAGACCAATCACAACAGACTGAGCCATCTGACCAATCAGAGCAGAGCAGACCAATCCCAACAGACTGAGCCATCTGACCAATCAGAGCAGAGTAGACCAATCACAACAGACTGGGCCATCTGACCAATCAGAGCAGAGCAGACCAATCACAACAGACTGGGCCATCTGACCAATCTGAGCAGAGCAGACCAATCACAACAGACTGAGCCATCTGACCAATCAGAGCAGAGTAGACCAATCACAACAGACTGAGCCATCTGACCAATCAGAGCAGAGTAGACCAATCACAACAGACTGAGCCATCTGACCAATCAGAGCAGAGCAGACCAATCACAACAGACTGAGCATCTGACCAATCAGAGCAGAGTAGACCAATCACAACAGACTGGGCCATCTGACCAATCAGAGCAGAGTAGACCAATCACAACAGACTGAGCCATCTGACCAATCAGAGCAGAGTAAACCAATCACAACAGACTGAGCCATCTGACCAATCAGAGCAGAGCAGACCAATCACAACAGACTGAGCCATCTGACCAATCAGAGCAGAGCAGACCAATCACAACAGACTGAGCCATCTGACCAATCAGAGCAGAGTAGACCAATCACAACAGACTGGACCATCTGACCAATCAGAGCAGAGCAGACCAATCACAACAGACTGGGCCATCTGACCAATCAGAGCAGAGCAGACCAATCACAACAGACTGAGCCATCTGACCAATCAGAGCAGAGTAGACCAATCACAACAGACTGGGCCATCTGACCAATCAGAGCAGAGTAAACCAATCACAACAGACTGAGCCATCTGACCAATCAGAGCAGAGCAGACCAATCACAACAGACTGAGCCATCTGACCAATCAGAGCACAGTAGACCAATCACAACAGACTGGGCCATCTGACCAATCAGAGCAGAGTCGACCAATCACAACAGACTGAGCCATCTGACCAATCAGAGCAGAGTAAACCAATCACAACAGACTGAGCCATCTGACCAATCAGAGCAGAGCAGACCAATCACAACAGACTGTGCCATCTGACCAATCAGAGCAGAGTAAACCAATCACAACAGACTGTGCCATCTGACCAATCAGAGCAGAGCAGACCAATCACAACAGACTGAGCCATCTGACCAATCAGAGCAGAGCAGACCAATCAGACTGAGCCATCTGACCAATCAGAGCAGAGTAGACCAATCACAACAGACTGGGCCATCTGACCAATCAGAGCAGAGCAGACCAATCACAACAGACTGGGCCATCTGACCAATCAGAGCAGAGCAGACCAATCACAACAGACTGAGCCATCTGACCAATCAGAGCAGAGTAGACCAATCACAACAGACTGAGCCATCTGACCAATCAGAGCAGAGTAGACCAATCACAACAGACTGGGTCATCTGACCAATCTGAGCAGAGCAGACCAATCACAACAGACTGAGCCATCTGACCAATCAGAGCAGAGCAGATCACAACAGACTGAGCCATCTGACCAATCAGAGCAGAGCAGACCAATCACAACAGACTGAGCCATCTGACCAATCAGAGCAGAGTAGACCAATCACAGACGGAGCCATCTGACCAATCAGAGCAGAGCAGACCAATCACAACAGACTGAGCCATCTGACCAATCAGAGCAGAGTAGACCAATCACAACAGACTGAGCCATCTGACCAATCAGAGCAGAGTAGACCAATCACAACAGACTGGGTCATCTGACCAATCTGAGCAGAGCAGACCAATCACAACAGACTGGACCATCTGACCAATCAGAGCAGAGCAGACCAATCACAACAGACTGAGCCATCTGACCAATCAGAGCAGAGCAGACCAATGACAACAGACTGAGCCATCTGACCAATCAGAGCAGAGTAGACCAATCACAACAGACTGAGCCATCTGACCAATCAGAGCAGAGTAGACCAATCACAACAGACTGAGCCATCTGACCAATCAGAGCAGAGTAGACCAATCACAACAGACTGAGCCATCTGACCAATCAGAGCAGAGTAGACCAATCACAACAGACTGAGCCATCTGACCAATCAGAGCAGAGTAGACCAATCACAACAGACTGAGCCATCTGACCAATCAGAGCAGAGTAGACCAATCACAACAGACTGTGCCATCTGACCAATCAGAGCAGAGTAGACCAATCACAACAGACTGAGCCATCTGACCAATCAGAGTAGAGTAGACCAATCACAACAGACTGAGCCATCTGACCAATCAGAGCAGAGCAGACCAATCACAACAGACTGTGCCATCTGACCAATCAGAGCAGAGTAGACCAATCACAACAGACTGGGCCATCTGACCAATCAGAGCAGAGTCGACCAATCACAACAGACTGAGCCATCTGACCAATCAGAGCAGAGTAAACCAATCACAACAGACTGAGCCATCTGACCAATCAGAGCAGAGCAGACCAATCACAACAGACTGTGCCATCTGACCAATCAGAGCAGAGTAGACCAATCACAACAAACTGAGCCATCTGACCAATCAGAGCAGAGCAGACCAATCACAACAGACTGAGCCATCTGACCAATCAGAGCAGAGTAGACCAATCACAACAGACTGAGCCATCTGACCAATCAGAGCAGAGCAGACCAATCACAACAGACTGGACCATCTGACCAATCAGAGCAGAGTAAACCAATCACAACAGACTGTGCCATCTGACCAATCAGAGCAGAGTAAACCAATCACAACAGACTGTGCCATCTGACCAATCAGAGCAGAGTCGACCAATCACAACAGACTGGACCATCTGACCAATCAGAGCAGAGTAAACCAATCACAACAGACTGTGCCATCTGACCAATCAGAGCAGAGTAAACCAATCACAACAGACTGTGCCATCTGACCAATCAGAGCAGAGTCGACCAATCACAACAGACTGGACCATCTGACCAATCAGAGCAGAGTAAACCAATCACAACAGACTGTGCCATCTGACCAATCAGAGCAGAGCAGACCAATCACAACAGACTGGGCCATCTGACCAATCAGAGCAGAGTCGACCAATCACAACAGACTGGACCATCTGACCAATCAGAGCAGAGTAAACCAATCACAACAGACTGTGCCATCTGACCAATCAGAGCAGAGCAGACCAATCACAACAGACTGAGCCATCTGACCAATCAGAGCAGAGCAGACCAATCCCAACAGACTGAGCCATCTGACCAATCAGAGCAGAGTAAACCAATCACAACAGACTGTGCCATCTGACCAATCAGAGCAGAGCAGACCAATCACAACAGACTGAGCCATCTGACCAATCAGAGCAGAGTAGACCAATCACAACAGACTGAGCCATCTGACCAATCAGAGCAGAGCAGACCAATCCCAACAGACTGTGCCATCTGACCAATCAGAGCAGAGCAGACCAATCACAACAGACTGGGCCATCTGACCAATCAGAGCAGAGTAGACCAATCCCAACAGACTGAGCCATCTGACCAATCAGAGCAGAGCAGACCAATCCCAACAGACTGTGCCATCTGACCAATCAGAGCAGAGCAGACCAATCACAACAGACTGGGCCATCTGACCAATCAGAGCAGAGTAGACCAATCACAACAAACTGGGCCATCTGACCAATCAGAGCAGAGTAAACCAATCACAACAGACTGGGCCATCTGACCAATCAGAGCAGAGTCGACCAATCACAACAGACTGAGCCATCTGACCAATCAGAGCAGAGTAGACCAATCACAGCAGACTGAGCCATCTGACCAATCAGAGCAGAGTAGACCAATCACAACAGACTGAGCCATCTGACCAATCAGAGCAGAGTAGACCAATCACAAAAGACTGAGACATCTGACCAATCAGAGCAGAGTAGACCAATCACAACAGACTGGGCCATCTGACCAATCTGAGCAGAGCAGACCAATCACAACAGACTGAGCCATCTGACCAATCAGAGCAGAGCAGACCAATCACAACAGACTGGGCCATCTGACCAATCAGAGCAGAGCAGACCAATCACAACAGACTGAGCCATCTGACCAATCAGAGCAGAGTAGACCAATCACAACAGACTGGACCATCTGACCAATCAGAGCAGAGCAGACCAATCACAACAGACTGGGCCATCTGACCAATCAGAGCAGAGCAGACCAATCACAACAGACTGAGCCATCTGACCAATCAGAGCAGAGTAGACCAATCACAACAGACTGAGCCATCTGACCAATCAGAGCAGAGTAGACCAATCACAACAGACTGAGCCATCTGACCAATCAGAGCAGAGCAGACCAATCACAACAGACTGAGCCATCTGACCAATCAGAGCAGAGTAGACCAATCACAACAGACTGGGCCATCTGACCAATCAGAGCAGAGTCGACCAATCACAACAGACTGGGCCATCTGACCAATCAGAGCAGAGCAGACCAATCACAACAGACTGAGCCATCTGACCAATCAGAGCAGAGTAGACCAATCACAACAGACTGGGCCATCTGACCAATCAGAGCAGAGTCGACCAATCACAACAGACTGAGCCATCTGACCAATCAGAGCAGAGCAGACCAATCACAACAGACTGGGCCATCTGACCAATCAGAGCAGAGCAGACCAATCACAACAGACTGAGCCATCTGACCAATCAGAGCAGAGCAGACCAATCACAACAGACTGAGCCATCTGACCAATCAGAGCAGAGTAGACCAATCACAACAGACTGGACCATCTGACCAATCAGAGCAGAGCAGACCAATCACAACAGACTGGGCCATCTGACCAATCAGAGCAGAGCAGACCAATCACAACAGACTGAGCCATCTGACCAATCAGAGCAGAGTAGACCAATCACAACAGACTGAGCCATCTGACCAATCAGAGCAGAGTAGACCAATCACAACAGACTGAGCCATCTGACCAATCAGAGCAGAGTAGACCAATCACAACAGACTGAGCCATCTGACCAATCAGAGCAGAGTAGACCAATCACAACAGACTGAGCCATCTGACCAATCAGAGCAGAGTAGACCAATCACAACAGACTGAGCCATCTGACCAATCAGAGCAGAGTAGACCAATCACAACAGACTGGGCCATCTGACCAATCAGAGCAGAGCAGACCAATCACAACAGACTGGGCCACCTGACCAATCAGAGCAGAGCAGACCAATCCCAACAGACTGAGCCATCTGACCAATCAGAGCAGAGCAGACCAATCACAACAGACTGGGCCATCTGACCAATCAGAGCAGAGTAGACCAATCACAACAGACTGGGCCATCTGACCAATGACTTCATTTATAATTTATTTACTTTTTTGGAAAATTAAAAACTTTTTCCCCCCTAAAAGACACAAAAGCTTAAATGAAATCCAATGCCTTTCTGTTTGCTTTATTTGTGTTATGAGCTGTACTAATATCCAGTATGACAGGTTAGAGGCAGTCTGTTGCATCACTCAACACGATTCCTTTCCACCGCACCAAAAGATGCTCTCTACACGTTTCACTTTCATTATTAATTCCTTCTCTTTATATCCCTTACCAATATTTCCTTTTGTTCTCTACCTATTGATAATTAATCGTGGATTTCGTCTATCAGTGGATTCCCGGGAGCCAACACAATATGAGCCAATGTTTCTCATTTTTAAAACATTATTACTGGTCTTCCACTCTCTGCAGAAGAGACCTGTGCTGTAGAACTGGGAACTATTTATTACACCCTGTCCTGAAAATCAAACAGCACTGCCTTCCCATAAGCCCCGCCATGCGTCTTATCCATCTCATCTCTTCAACACCATATGTGCTTTGTTTGACTCTCCAGGCGGCATGAAAAAAAGCCTCGTCCACCATCTCCAGACCACTCCAGCCTGCCTTTGATGGGATTAGATCCCACGGTGACGTCATCCGAAAGGTCTGTAGAGTAAAAATAAAACCCCTTTTTAAAGTCAGCCCTGACAGACGTGGAGTTTGATCCTCTTCCTGCAGAGCGCTAATGCAGGTAAGACAAGGTGAAATTCAAGAATTTAAAACGCAAGAATAAACAAACAATTGGTTAAGGGCACGAGATGGGAAGTGCAAAAGGATTGGGAGATGAATGCTGTGTTTTGGTTACCCCTGGGCAGGGTTTAAAAGTATGTATGAGTGGTTCTTTCCATGGATAGTGTGCATAATAATAAAGAGTCAGTAAAGGGCTTTAGAAAATCTGTTACAAATATAATTATATACATTTTAAAACCTGATTTATCAGATTATTTTCTCAACAGATATTAAATACACATTATATAGTTCAAATGCAGCTCTAAATAGTGTCTAGATTGTATAGGACCAAATTTTTAATACATTAATTCAATTGATTTTTCCTGACAGAACCTTTGGTAAAAGGGTTGAGTTGTTAATATTGGCAAGTGTGTGTGTGTGTGTGTGTGTGTGTGTGTGTGTGTGTGTGTGTGTGTGTGTGTGTGTGTGTGTGTGTGTGTGTGTGTGTGTGTGTGTGTGTGTGTGTGTGTGTGTGTGAGAGAGAGAGAGAGAGAGAGAGAGAGAGAGAGAGAGAGAGAGAGAGAGATTAACGTTTATGTCAACTTCAATGATGTTGAAATTTTAAGGAATGTAACATTTTGTAACAGGGTTGCATTAAATATTACGGTTATGGTAAACCAAACCAAGTATTAAATAAAATATTGCAATTACATGAATACCAGTTATGAATACATTGTCATGAGAATAATGAGATTAATAATAGATTTTTTTACTATTATTTTAAAAAAAAGATTTTTGCGTAAAGGTCAAAACATTGACAGTTGGGACACACCAAGGCCCCATTTACACCTCATGGTTCAAGTGACCCAATTATGATTTTTCCCTCTCATGTGGCAGAGTTCGGATATGACATGTGAACATGTAAGCAGGAATAAAAAATGCATGAATCCCAATATCCTCAGATCGGATTCTGGCCTCACTCATATGTGGGGATATGATTTGGATACGTGCATATTCCCCAGTGAATGCGAGTCGTGCGTCATTGAGGACGGAGGCGAATGATGTGAGCGGCGATCACATGACACTAATGGCGTGATGGAAGACGAGAGCAACGTTCAGCTGACCTTTAAAGATCATTCAATTATCATTTCATCTGCGTCCATTGCATATCGCGCGCTTTACTTCCTCTTCCAGGTCAGAGCATCTTGGGCTGCTTCTCCAGTGTAAATGCAAATATCGGATACGGTCGCTTAAAAGATGATCGGAGCGGTCGCCAACAAATATATATAGTCAGATATAGTCACCAAATTGGAATTGTGCATCAAGACCTGCAGTGTAAATGCGGCCTAAATGATCCATTTTAAGGTAAATGTCAGACCTTTTTACAAAAAAAAAAAACATGGGATTTATGTAAAAAAATTGTGTTTTAAATGGGATCCAAAGTGTGTACCAAGTTAAATCAGATTTGTCGAAAGTTTTGAGGAGGGAGGGAAAGAGAAAATGTATGTGTGTAAGACACAGAGGCTAATAACCTGCAGACCCTCTCTATGCTTCGCCTCATGCAAACTCTCATTCCCAGAGGGCCGAGGGTCAGCTGTCTATCAACAGCAGAAATATGACCATTTATGTCATCAATTTTCTAAATTGGCCCCCAAAGTCACCAGATCTCAACCCAATAGAGCATCTTTGGGATGTGGTGAGGCCAGGCCACCGAGTTTACCATGCATTAGCTCACTGCTCCCCTTTAATCTTTAATGAAAGGAGCCCGTCAGTTAAGATGAAGACATCAGTTAGCAGAAATTAAAACCTTACAGTGAGCTTCACTCAAGTCGTTTGATATATAAACTTATAGACAGCTGCTCCGAGACTTTTCTTCCTTGTGTAACTGTGAAGAAAACTGCAATAAAACAGAATATAAAATTTTGCGCTGTACATAAATGTGATTTTGAATTAATAAAATCATTCCTGTTTAGGGCATTATTGGTATGACTATGTATAATGTATATTTTTTCATGTAACGTACGTGATTCATATACTAACCAATCTTAAATGTTATTTTTTAGCAGATATTATCCAAATTGTCTTCCAGTAGACCAATTGCTACAGTCATATTTAACATTATCCCTTGTCGTTAAGGTATTCGAACCCTGAAATGAGATACAGATGGACACTCAAAAGCAATTTTCCTCTCTTAATGTCTGTCTGTTTCTACCTCACACACACAGATCTGAGTGCATTACCCTGATTGCAACACTTAATGGAGTCACAGTCTTTCCCATGGGTGACCACCATCTCAACAAATCTACATGAGGGCAGAGGTCAGGGTCAATGTCACTTCCACGACTGTCTTAAAAGCCGGCTGCATCTAGGCGTGTAATGGAGATCTGGAGTTTGTATAGGAGTCTGAGCCAATAAATATGTCACAATGTCATGTCATCTGTCGCTCATTTGTATTTATTATGTGTAATTGCGCCAGAGGTTTGACATACAGTGATGAAGGCCAGCACAAGCCATCACTAATATTCCCCAGGCCGTTCCTATAATGCTCATAGAGCTTTTCTTGATTTCCTTCTGCTATACAAACACAATCCAAAGAAACTAAGAACTACATTGGGAATCACGTCTGTCAGCTATCAAGAGTCAAGATTGTGAAAAAGATCAGAAGGACTGCTATAGCTGTAGCTTGAATTTATGATAGCGAGTAAAAGAAACATTTACTAATCAGAAACTAGCGACTAGTTGGTTGAATGAAACAGTTCATGTACAATCCAAAGACAAAATCTCACGAATAAACCAGAAAATAATATTTTAAATGTAGTGAAAATAAGAACTTGTACTATCCTACACTAAAGCCCTATTCGGTGGGGATTAGTTTTACAAGGTTAGATGGAGTAATGTCATTTTACCACAGGACGTCTGTACTATTAATGGGCAATTGGCATGGGATAAGAAATCTCAGTACAACTACCAGAAGTGGGAGGGGTAACTTGATTTACACACCACTGTCTCCTCCCAGTCATTATGTGCGTATTACGTTGCTTTCTGATATCATGTGCGCAAACACATAAAATCTATATATAGCAGTTAGGTCTGATTAAATAATGAATTAATTAAATTGTGATTGAGTTCTGTTAGTAATAGACACTTCCCTAAAGCTAAAATAAGGTTTGTGCCTCTAACAAGTGCTTTCGACTTTCTTTTTGATCTGAATGATTTGCAGAAAACACTTAAGATTTGCCACAGGGTCTAAGTATTTACAACGGGTCTATTCGCACAGGATTAGTATTACCTGAAGAAATTTTTATCTTCACTGACATTGTCCATAATGATTACTGAGATTGCACATTCGGATAGGACTAAAATCACAGCGACTATCAATCCAAGTAGACTGGATCAACTTCAGCATTCCAGAGTTTAGCTCCAACCTGCCCCAACACACTCACCTGGAAGTTTAATCCTGAAGATCTTGAATATTTGGTTCAGTTGTGCTAATTAGGATTGGTACCCTGCTGTAGCTTAACTTGCAGAGCATGGTACTAGCAATGCCAAGATCATGGATTTGAGTTCCAGAGAACATATGTAGTGCTAAAATGGATATCTTGAATGTGCTGTAAGTTGCTTTGGATAAAAACATCAGCCACTGTATAGGTCAATGCAACAAGACAGAAAACATCTGGGTATTACCTTTTGTCTACAATCTAAGGGTGCTTTCACACTTGGTTTGATTGCCTGGACCGAACCCGAGTTCGATTGCTCCCCCCTTCCCCTGCCCCTGCTGGACTGTGTTCATATTATATTATGTTTAACCTGTTTCTTGGTAACAATGACGAGCGAGAAGGTGGCAAAATTAGTTGGTTTGGGTGTATTTGATTAACTTTGCTAGCCAGATCTCCAGCAACAAGATTAAGGACCTCTATTTCAAACTTTTCCACCACAGTAAAAAATAGAAGGAACTTAAGACCTTACATCATACTACATCCTTTGATTCTAGGTTGTCAAATCAGGAATTATACTTCCATTCCGGAATCAGTTTTGACTCAAGAATCAAGTCTAATGAGACTACCTCTGCAAGGCATAGGATGAATCGTCATTAGAAGGTCAGCAAAGCAAATGATCAAAGGATATTTCTTGAAGGAGAAGGGAGCAATTGAGGTCAAGAGGGCAGCTACAGAGTTTGATTGGAAGCTGTTGTCATTCCTTGTTTCAATCTTCTCCACAATTCATACTTATCGCTTCCACATGAGTCACACTTTGTGGCCATCATTCACAACTCATTCTCCAAGACCTTTGACAATATCTATCGATATGCCACCCACTGTGCTGCTAACCTTATTTGAGACCTTCTCAGATAAGAACATATTACAACTTATCATAAGGCACAAACCACCTGCCCTCCTGAACCCAATCCCTCCTTTCTGCTATGAGTGATATCATGTTATCCTCTGTCTTACCTTCTTACATTTTTGAACACAAAACTCCAGTTCATCACATTAGTCTACAGTAAGGTCAAGGCAGCCCACATCCCACCGCTTTTGGTCTCTCTCTACTGGCTATACAAGGGTTCCTCAAATTTGCCCTGCAGAGTTTTGATCAATTTCGGTCATTTTCTACTAACTCTGAAGACCATTACTAGCCTGCTCAGATGTCTATGATTAGGGTTGGAACTAAACTCTAGGCCAGTGGCCCTGCAGTGCCAAATGTGAGGAACTCTGCGCTAAACTGTAGCCACCTGCATTACAATTCAAGGCTTTTGTGCTAACATACAGGACTACTTCAATTCAATTCAATTCAAATATATTTGTATAGCGCTTTTCACAATACACATTGTTTCAAAGCAGCTTTACAGAAAGTGCATTTCATAAATGTACATTGAAAAATGTTAGAAAAAGTTAATCAATCATGTATTAATTTAGGCCATAACAGCGCTGGCGTTGAGTCGTCTCTTCACAGGTGTTGGGGCATCTGAAGTCTCCATGAGAGGCTGGATACAAACTGGAGCTGACCAACTATTTACCTCCGGACTAGTGTCCCGAGATAATAACAGAAAAGCAGATGGGAAATAATTAGCATAGCTGCTGTTCAGAATATTAATGCTTTTGATCCGATTTAACTGTAGTATAAAAGGTAATTATAATGTGAATGCTTGGCTAAAGAGATGCGTCTTTAATCTAGTTTTAAACTCTGAACCTCGAACAATATCAGGAAGACTATTCCAGAGTTTAGGAGCTAAATGTGAAAATGCCCTCCCTCCTTTAGTGGACTTAGATATCCTAGGAACGACCAGAAGCCTCGAGTTTAGTGATCTTAAAGAGCGCGATGGATTGTAGGGCGATAGAAGATCCTTTAAATACACTGGAGCTAAACCATTTAGGGCTTTATAGGTCAGTAGCAATACTTTGTAATTGATAACTTAATAGGTAACCAGTGTAGAGATGATAAAATTGGTGTTATATGATCATATTTTCTTGACCTAGTAAGAACTCTAGCAGCTGCGTTTTGGACTAACTGTAGCTTGTTTATTGAGGATTCAGACAACAAGCTAATAAAGCATTACAGTAATCTAGTCTCGAGGTCATGAATGCATGAACTAACTTTTCTGCATCAGAAATGGATAGCATGTTACGTAGCTTAGCAATGTTTCTAAGGTGGTAAAATGCCGTTCTTGTAACATATGAAATATGATTTTTGAAGACAAGTTGCGGCCTAATATAACACTCAGGTCTTTTACTGTAGTGGATAAAGTGACAGGACGTCCTTCCAAGTTACTTCTGGGTTTACACTATCTTAACTAAATTATCTTCTTCAGGGATGTCCAACTCTGCTCCTGGAGGGCCAACAGTTTAGCTCCAGCCAGCTCCAACACACTTGCCTGGACCTTGATTAGCTGGATCAGGTGTGTTTAATTAGGGTTGATACTAAACTCTGCAGGGCAGGTTTCTCCTATTACATGCAATAAATTAGCAAGCTATACACCCCAGTCAGGCTGCTAAATCAACCACTTCTGGTCCTCTAGGTCCTGAAATCCTCCAACGTGCTGCGTAACATGAAAATGAACCTCATTGGTTCTTGAGAAGCTCCAACGTGCTGCGTAACACGAGAATGAACCTCGTTGGTTCTTGCTGAAGCTCAATCATGCTGCGTAACACAAGATTGAACCTCATTGGTTCTTGCTGAAGCTCAATCGTGCTGCCTCATTGGTTCTTGAGAAGCTCAAACGTGCTGCGTAACACGAGAATGAACCTCATTGGTTCTTGAGAAGCTCAAACGTGCTGAGTAACGCGAGAATAAACCTCATTGGTTCTTGCTGAAGCTCTATCGTGCTGCGTAACACGAGAATGAACCTCATTGGTTCTTGAGAAGCTCAAAGCGTGCTGCGTAACACGAGAATGAACCTCATTGGTTCTTGAGAAGCTCAAGCGTGCTGCGTAACACGAGAATGAACCTCATTGGAATCTTTTGCAGAGCTCGTTTTAGAGAATTAGATATGCACATTTTTGGTTCTTCAGATGATTAGACGGATTGTGCCTAGTTCAGTTAAAACCGTCAATAAATGATTTGAACTATTTCAGTTGGTATGACATTTATATGAATGCCCAAAATCATCAGTATTAAAACAATAAATATCTATTACATTATGTAATAAATCTTTAAATAGAAATATGAATAATTTAAATTTTTTACCTATTATGTTTATCAGAAAATAGAGAATCAAATTTATTTTACATTATGATTATTTTTTAAAAAATCTAATGTTTTAAAAATAGTATGTAAATAGTATTTGTGATATTTGTAAAGTTATTTTCCTGCGTAATTGACTTTTGTTAAATTTTTGATGGTAACAAATTCCACCAATTAAAGACAGATTGATAGATTGATGCTGGTCAGTCAAGACCATGAGCGGGTTAGCGCTTCACAGTTGAATCTGATGCTGTGTCAGTCAAATAGTGGACCATCCCAGTGTGAACTTCTCATCCCCCTGTGGCGACGGCCTGAGGCGACCATCCAGCATGTGCTGCCAGGCACCATTCCTCCCTCTCCGTACAGGGCATCACTCTGTAGCTGTCGAGCATTCGCGGTCCCTCAGGTATGAGGCATCACTCTGTAGCTCCAACATGTAAATAATTCTCTATTAGCGTACCACTGCTAACAAAATTTTTGGGTCCCTCCTCTATTATTAAAGTAACCAAGGTAAGGTAAATTTGGCTTAGGCTTCTTTTTCTTTAAACCTGGAAAAATGTGGCCTGGTGAATATTCATTTCATAAGCATGCATGTTTATTTTCCGTCAGTAAAACAACACACTACAGCCTGTAAAACATTTAAATGATTATAAGTAAATAATGCTAATCTTAAGAATATAAGAACATTTTATATTTGTTTAAAAGATTTGTTAATTTCCACACACACACACACACAAACTAATTTTATTTGTAAAAATTTATTGTGGGACACGAGCTGGATAAACACCTTCTCGAATATCTTCGTCTTCATGTTTTCTCCTGATGTTGCAAAGCAACACTTGTTGTAAAACGCCTGAAGAGCGAATTTATAAATCTACAGGGTCAAGAGATTTAGGCTACATATGTTTGATTAGGCTATGCACTGCTAGAGAAAGCAACAAGCAACATCGGTGTCAAATAAACTTGACACGTCTAATAACAATCACAAGCGGTGTTATATAAAATTTCGTCCTACAGTGTTTTTCTACTTTACCACAGTAAAAGAATGAGTATAATAGACTAAAGCAAAGCGAAAGGAATAAAGCGTTTATAATTCCCTGCGAAAATGAGTGCGACGTGAAAGAAGATTTGGGAAAAGAAACAAGATGTCCAGTGGAATAAAATGGACTAACGTTTAGTAAATTAGTATAGTAAATTATATCTTTTTATATAAAAAAACGACGCTATCATCGTCCATCACGATTAAGTGAACATGCTAGTTATTCTAGCAAAAAATATTTTTGCGGTGACGATCTCAGACCCGCAGTAGGTGTCACGTGACCGCGGTAATGCGGTAACCGTCCCAGCCCTAATCCCCACTACAAATGAAAAAGAGGCTACAATTTGCACGAGCTCACCAAAATTGGACAGTTGAAGACTGGAAAAATGTTGCCTGGTCTGATGAGTCTGGATTTCTGTTGAGACATTCAGATGGTAGAGTCAGAATTTGGCATAAACAGAATGAGAACATGGATCCATCATGCCTTGTTACCACTGTGCAGGCTGGTGGTGGTGGTGTAATGGTGTGGGGATGTTTTCACTGTGCAGGCTGGTGGTGGTGGTGTAATGGTGTGGGGGATGTTTTCACTGTGCAGGCTGGTGGTGGTGGTGTAATGGTGTGGGGGTGTTTTCTTGGCACACTTTAGGCCCCTTAGTGCCAATTGGGCATCGTTTAAATGCCACGGCCTACCTGAGCATTGTTTCTGACCATGTCCATCCCTTTATGACCACCATGTGCCCATCCTCTGATGGCTACTTCCAGCAGGATAATGCACCATGTCACAAAGCTCATTCATTTCAAATTGGTTTCTGAACATGACAATGAGTTCACTGTACTAAAATGGCCCCCACAGTCACCAGATCTCAACCCAATAGAGCATCTTTGGGATGTGGTGGAAGCTTCGTGCCCAGGATGTGCATCCCACAAATCTCCATCAACTGCAAGATGCTATCCTATCAATATGGGCCAACATTTCTAAAGAATGCTTTCAGCACCTTGTTGAATCAATGCCATGTAGAATTAAGGCAGTTCTGATGGTGAAAGGGGTCAAACACAGTATTAGTGTTCCTAATAATCCTTTAGGTGAGTGTATAAATCATGTAATTTATCTAACATGGTAAATTTGGCTTCAAAAGTTATTTAGGTTAATTAGGCATGTTTCTATTTTTGGTATAACATAAAAACGTTTGGTTGAACTTGGACTTTTAAAATAACTGTAGTGTCGGCAGAACGGATAAATATGTTTACTATTAGCTTCCACAATTCATATATAGCAATGTTGGTTTTACCTAGTTACCGCCACTACGACCCATAATGTTTAATATAACCTGTTTAATTTCCTGCTTGGTTAATTAAACATGTCTGCGGTGAGTTCAAGGTATTTAGCATAAAGCAGACCGCTGCTGCAGTGTGTGTGTGTCAGTGTGTAAGCGTCACACTGTCTCCAGCAGGATTTGCACGGGTCCCATTGGTCTTGTCCTCAAAGGAACAGTGACAGCTGGCAGGACGTTTGCCAGCTCAGCTGCACACTGCAGGACAGAAGTGTTACAATAACTCTCCTCTTACATTGCCTGGTTACACGCAATACCCCAACATGACCACTGATCACCATAAAGAGGCCTCGGCCTTATTGACTAGTGTGTCTACAAAAGAATATTCCAACCGCAGTGTTTCAGTGGATTGAGTTGTACAATATAAAAGAAACAATGAAGAAGAAAACAGGAGACGGTGGTTTTAAAGCCCACAATACTAAATTCAACCCTTACACAAAGTACTATAATGGGACTGGAGTGACAGTACCAGATTGTATTACCATGTTTTTAATATACAGTACAGTATACCAATGTACAGAATAATTATATTATTGTTATATCATGGTATGGTATTGTGCCTGGGAATATCAATATGATTTCTAAGAAGTGCCATGCCAATGTCACAGTCGCTCTCACTGAGTGACCTTGCCCTTGTGGGCATTTGTCCAAAATGCCACTGTTGTGTGTGTGTGTGTGTGTGTGTGTGTGTGTGTGTGTGTGTGTGTGTGTTGGCAGTAGTTCTCAGCACTGATTAGAGGACAACCAGCAACAGGAAACTTTCAAACACCCACTCTGATTCCACATGATGGAAGTGTCCAAACGTGGCTATCGGCACATTGCTACGCCGCTGCTCTCTAAAAAATCACTTTCTCAGCTCTGTCAGCTGGATAAACCCTGCAGCCAGTCCCGATTGGTCAAATTTCCTATAATTGTAATTACCTTTTTCATCGTGCTTTTGTCAGAAGGAGAATTTTTCAAAACTGGTCAAGAATAAGTCTGGGTCATATTTCACACTAAAACCAAAAGACAACACAGAAATGACATAATGTACAAAGTGTTTTGATATAGCAAAATATAATAAATGTAATTCAGCAGCCATTACTCCACTCTTAAGTGGCACACGATCTTTCAGAAATTATTCAGATTATTCTGATTCGTTGCTTGTCAATTATGCTTGTTATGCTTATGCTATATTATCGCCAGATATTGGATTCAATCTTTTTGTCAACTTGTTTTCTTTCAATTATCACAAGTTTTGTATTTCTTTTTGGAACTGACTGTTTTGCAAGCCTCATTTATCTGAGTTTATGCACTTCAATTTGCAGAGGCAATATTCAACTAAATATGGGGGTGCGGTTTATCACTCTGGTGTGCTTTAATATTTAATCAGGATGTTTGTTTTGACATGCTTTTGTCTTATACAAAATGGTACATTTCAGGTCAATCTTTTTGTCATCTTAATTTCTTTCAGTTAGCACAGGTTTTGTATTTACTTCTGAAACTGATTGATCGTAGGCCAAAGTGTGACTTGTACAAGATAAAAGAATTTCAAAACAAACTTCCTGGTTAATCACTAAAGCACACTAGTGTGATAAATTGTACAGAATATTTGTATATCTTTTTCAATATGGCCAAATTCCTTTTTTTTTTGTCCAAACATGTGGTGCATAAAGGAGATAAAGGTGGCTTGCGATCAATCACATCCAAAAAGAGATACTGAAATTAAACATGTTGACAAAAGGCCTGAATCCAATATTTGGTGATAATAGAGAGTAATGAGAAATTTATAAGCAATTTTTTGTAGGCCGGTCATTTTTGACAGGGAACAGGACAAGAAATCTAAAAAAAAAAGTGGTGGGGTGGGGTAGTTATACCCTGTAATAAAGTCAGTAAGTTTTAGTACAATGTGATAACGTTAACTAGCATTTTTGGTAAAAAGCTAAATGACCCAAACAACCTGAGCGTTGATCTTTCTTAGCCCAGACTTTGAAATGGTATCATGGTTCTGTTTTCAACATTGATAATAATCATAAATGTTTCTTGAGCAGCAAATCAGCATATGAGAATGATTTGTGAAGGATCATATGACACTGAAGACTGCAGTAATGATGATAAATTCAGCTTAGATCACAGGAATAAATCACACTTATACAGAACGATTGTGTTGGTCCCCCTGACCCGTCGAGGCATGGACTCCACTAGACCCCTGAAGGTGTGCTGTGGTATCTGGCACCAAGATGTTAGCAGCAGATCATTTAAGACCTGCAAGTTGCGAGGTGGGGCCTCAATGGATCGGACTTGTTTGTTCAGCACATCCCACAGATGCTCGACTGGATTGAGATCTGGGGAATTTGGAGGCCAAGTCAACACCTCAAACTCATTGTGCTCCTCAAACCATTCCTGAAGCATGTGTGCTTTGCTGCCACTGTTGGTGCTTTCGGCGGGGTCAGGGGTCAGCATGGGCACCCTGACTGGTCAGCGGCTTATGCCGCCCATACGCAACAAACTGCGATGCTCTGTGTATTCTGACACCTTTCTATCAGAACCAGCATTAACTTCTTGAGCAGTTTGAGCTCCAGTAGCTCGTCTGTTTGATCGGACCACACGGGCCAGCCTTCGCTCTACACGTGCATCAATGAGCCTGGGCATGACCCTGTGGCCGGTTCTCCACTGTTCCTTCCTTGGAGCACTTTTGATAGATCCTGACCACTGCAGACCGGGAACACCCCACAAGAGCTGCAGTTTTGGAGATGCTCTGACCCAGTCATCTAGCCATCACAATTTGGCCCTTGTCAAACTCGCTCATCCTTGCCCATTTTTCCTGCTTCCAACACATCAACTTTGAGGACAAAATGTTCACTTGCTACCTAATATATCCCACCCACTAACAGGAGCAGTGATGAAGAGATCATCAGTGTTATTCACTTCACCTGTCAGTGGTCATAATGTTATGCCTGATCGGTATATAAAGGTCCTTCTCAAAAAACTAGCATATTGTGATAAAAGTTCATTATTTTCCATAATTTAATGATAAAATTAAACTTTCATATATTTTAGATTCATTGCACACCAACTGAAATATTTCAGGTCTTTTATTGTTTTAATACTGATGATTTTGGCATACATCTCATGAAAACCCAAAATTCTCTAAATATATTTCATCCGACCAATAAAAGAAAAGTGTTTTTAAAACAAAAAAAGTCAACCTTCAAATAATTATGTTCAGTTATGCACTCAATACTTGGTGGGGAATCCTTTTGCAGAAATAACTGCTTCAGTGTGGCGTGGCATGGAGGCAATCAGCCTGTGGCACTGCTGAGGTGTTATGGAGGCCCAGGATGCTTCGATAGCGGCCTTAAGCTCATCCAGAGTGTTGGGTCTTGCGTCTCTCAACTTTCTCTTCACAATATCCCACAGATTCTCTATGGGGTTCAGGTCAGGAGAGTTGGCAGGCCAATTGAGCACAGTAATACCATGGTCAGTAAACCATTTACCAGTGGTTTTGGCACTGTGAGCAGGTGCCAGGTCGTGCTGAAAACGAAATCTTCATCTCCATAAAGCTTTTCAGCAGATGGAAGCATGAAGTGCTCCAAAATCTCCTGATAGCTAGCTGCATTGACCCTGCCCTTGATAAAACACAGTGGACCAACACCAGCAGCTGACATGGCACCCCAGACCATCACTGACTGTGGGTACTTGACACTGGACTTCAGGCATTTTGGCATTTCCTTCTCCCCAGTCTTCCTCCAGACTCTGGCACCTTGATTTCCCAATGACATGCAAAATTTGAGCGACAGTCCAGTGCTGCTTCTCTGTAGCCCAGGTCAGGCGCTTCTGCCACTGTTTCTGGTTCAAAAGTGTCTTGACCTGGGAATGCGGCACCTGTAGCCCATTTCCTGCACACGCCTGTGCACGGTGGCTCTGGATGTTTCTACTCCAGACTCAGTCCACTGCTTCCGCAGGTCCCCCAAGGTCTGGAATCGGTCCTTCTCCACAATCTTCCTCAGGGTCCGGTCACCTCTTCTCGTTGTGCAGCGTTTTTGCCACACTTTTCCTTCCACAGACTTCCCACTGAGGTGCCTTGATACAGCACTCTGGGAACAGTCTATTGGTTCAGAAATGTCTTTCTGTGTCTTACCCTCTCGCTTGAGGGTGTCAATGATGGCCTTCTGGACAGCAGTCAGGTCGGCAGTCTTACCTATGATTGCGGTTTTGAGTAATGAACCAGGCTGGGAGTTTTTAAAAGCCTCAGGAATCTTTTGCAGGTGTTTAAAGTTAATTAGTTGATTCAGATGATTAGGTTAATAGCTCGTTTAGAGAACCTTTTCATGATATGCTAATTTTTTGGTTTTCATGAGCTGTATTACAAAATCATCAGTATTAAAACAATAAAAGACCTGAACTATTTCAGTTGGTGTGCAATGAATCTAAAATATATGAAAGTTTAATTTTTATCATTACATTATGGAAAATAATGAACTTTTATCACAATATGCTAATTTTTTGAGAAGGACCTGTATGTTTAAATAGAAAATAGAATATTTAAATTGTATTTTTATTTTGTAGTCTTTTGATTTTTTTAAAAATCTTTTGTTAAAGACCTGGACATGTATTTGTGATATTCGCAACAGTTATTTTCCTGCGTGAGACCATGAGCTAATAGGTCAACGATTTCACCAATTAAAGACAGATTGAATTGATGCTGGTGTCAGTCAAAGCAACGGGTTAGCGCTTCACAGTTAGCATCTCTGTGTGGCGTCCGGCCTGGTGGACCATCCCAGTGTGAACTTCTCACCCCCACAGAGGAGCGGTTGGCGTTCATCCAGCATGTGCTGTAGAGCACCATTCACTCCCTCTCCCGGCACAGGGCATCACTCACCAACAGCTCCAACACAGACGGTATTCCAGGTATTTCCGTGAGTGACAGGATTTAATAACATGTAAAAATAATTCTCTATTATTAAGGGCCTGCTAACAAATTTTTTGGGTCCCTGACAAGAGCAGTAACCCGGGCCAAGGTAGCGGCTCCTTTGGCTTAGCTTTCTTTAAACCCCTGTCAGGAAAGAGTAATGACCTGGTGAATATTCACGAAAGCTCATGGCTCCGTGCCGGATGGACAGCTCTGTGTTTCTACCGTGGCTGGTTTTGATGGCTATGCAGAACAGGTGTATACATGCACATCCATACTGTAAATACATCTGAGGCGGGTCAACACTGGTATGACTAATAAAATCACTGAAGCTAACCTGAGAAAATGTTCTATATAAATATTTATTGTCACCCATAAAACTATATTTTGCATATTTAAAATTGTGCACATTTTTATTTAATGGCCAATCAATTAAAATGGGTCTATGACATGTTCATAAAAAAAGGGAAAATATTTTTAAAATCCGGTTTAAAACCATGTTGCAACGTTTTATGTAGGTTTCATATGGCTTTGAAAAAGCTTTATATAATTTTCACACACACACACACAAAAAAACTAATTTTATTTGTAAAAATTTATTTATTTTACAAATATCATGAATTCATAAATTTTTTTAACATTTTAGGTAGTTGCACCACATGACTGATCTGGCGAAAAAAAGTTTTATTTTAAATATGTTAACATTCAAGCTAAATGTAATAATTATTCATATATTTGTATTCATTTATATTATAGTCATAGCTTTATGAATATTTAACTTATTTCTAAGCAAATACTAAAGATTACTCTAAGCTTTTTCTTTATTATAAAAACAGGGAAGTTGTATCATCCTGATATGTTTGAATGTAAAGAGGTGAAGTCACTATGCATGAGTTGCATTATTAATGGATATATGAACAAACTAATTAAACAAAGTACAGCATCATGCCACCCAAATGCTAATTGAATTAATTCCATGATATGCCATTGCATTTCATTAATTGCAATTATCTGCAAAGAAAAGCCTCCAATTGAAAATAATTCAAAGGCCAAAGATGATTTGCAACACTTTTGTTGTTGCTATGGTTATGTGTCTTTAATTTAAATCCAGGGTTTGATTATTGTTTTTCCAATTAGATTAAAACCATGTATTATGTTTCAGATCCAACTGGAATTACTGGAAAAGCGATTTTCACTCAGATTTTGCACTTTAAGATTGTTATTCTTGGACCCTATGAACTGCACAACTTAAGAGCCGAGTGATGCTTTGCTACATTTAGTGTATTGCTATTCCTCAGATTTCATGTGAAGCCATATCCTCATTAAAGAACATACTCAATATGGGAGCTCTCGAGGTGTGGGGTTATGAAACAATTTTGCATGTTACCAAGGTGTTTGAAGTCCGACAGTTAGAGCAAACGCTTGGAATCGTGTTGTAAATTCGGCATGTAATTCAGCTTGAAGTTAGCATTAGCTAACAACAGAGGCATTACCGAGATGTCTAAGAATGTGTGGCAAGCAGCGATTCCAGCCGTAGATAAGGTCCCATCTGTTGTGCTACCTCCAGCGGGCCTATAACTGGAACCAGACAGGTCCCGTCACTTGTTCAGTGGGTTCTGAGGCCTGGGTTGGATTAGGACCAGTGCTGAGCCAAGCTAGTTATTATTGTAGATTGGAAAAGGCCTGAAGACGGTCCCTTTCTTCTTCTCTCTAGTTTCCTGGCAGGATTAAAGTGCAAGCCTGTTTTTCTCAGGCCACTATCAGTAGATCTCTACAGGCGGTCAGTCCATCACAACTCGGCCCTTCCGTCTCGCTCAGGACAAGGCAATGTGACATCTTCTTCTTCTTTGCTAATTTGATTAGTTGTGCCAGCAGGAAAAACGTTGTTTTAGTCCTTCTCACTTTTCAGGGCAATTGGATGTTGTGTTTGGCTAAAGCTAATGGTTGAACGGGTGCAGTATCATGGGGGAACAGCGGACTGTTGCAGGATTCGTTTTTATTTTAGAATATAGCTTATTCTTACATCAGACATAATTTTGTCAATTTGAACGGAAATCTTGCCGAAGCCTCTGGAAGGCAAGTTTCTACATGTGATTTGTGTCTCACATTTTTTATTTATGCCCCTAAGAGGACATATTGTTGGAAAAATATATATATTTCAATGCTTTTGTGAGAGAACTTCAGAGAGAACGCACAGAAACTTCAAAACATGTTCTCAAAGGTTTTGCGTTCCCTGAGAAACTCTGCTTTTCCTTAAAAAAATGTTCATCCTTCAAAACTTTCTCTCACAAAAGTATTGCGTTCCTTGAGAAACTCTGCGTTATCCTTCAAAACATGTTAATCCTTCAAAACTTTCTCCCGCAAAAGTATTGCGTTCCCCGAGAAACTCTGCATTATCCTTCAAAACACGTTCTCTCGCAAAAGTATTGCATTCCCAGAAAAACTCTGGGTTATCCTTCAAAACTTTCTCTTGCAAAAGTATTGTGTTCCTCGAGAAATTCTGCGTTATCCTTCAAAACTTTCTCTCGCAAAAGTATTGCGTTCCCTCGAGAAACTCTGCATTATCCTTCAAAACTTTCTTTCGCAAAAGTATTGCGTTCCCTCGAGAAACTCTGGGTTATTCTTAAAAAATCGTTCTCTCGCAAAAGTTTTGCGTTCCCTGAGAAACACTGGGTTATCCTTCAAAACTTTCTCTTGCAAAAGTATTGCGTCCCTCGAGAAACTCTGCATTAGCCTTCAAAACGTTCTCTTGCAAAAGTATTGCGTTCCCTGAGAAACTCTGGGTTATCCTTCAAAACTTTCTCTTGCAAAAGTATTGCGTCCCTCGAGAAACTCTGCATTAGCCTTCAAAACGTTCTCTTGCAAAAGTATTGCGTTCCCTGAGAAACTCTGGGTTATCCTTCAAAACTTTCTTTCGCAAAAGTATTGCGTTCCTCGAGAAATTCTGCGTTATCCTTCAAAACTTTCTCTCACAAAAGTATTGCGTTCCCTGAGAAACTCTGGGTTATCCTTCAAAACTTTCTCTCGCAAAAGTATTGCGTTCCTCAAGAAATTCTGCGTTATCCTTCAAAACTTTCTCTCGCAAAAGTATTGCATTCCCTGAGAAACTCTGGGTTATCCTTCAAAACTTTCTCCCGCAAAAGTATTGTGTTCCCCGAGAAACTCTGCATTATCCTTCAAAACACGTTCTCTCGCAAAAGTATTGCGTTCCCTCAAGAAATGTGTGTTATTCTTCAAAACTTTCTCTCGCAAAAGTATTGCGTTCCCAGAGAAACTCTGGGTTATCCTTCAAAACTTTCTCTTGCAAAAGTATTGCGTTCCCAGAGAAATTCTGGGTTATCCTTCAAAACTTTCTCTCACAAAAGTATTGCGTTCCCAGAGAAACTCTGGGTTATCCTTCAAAACTTTCTCTTGCAAAAGTATTGCGTTCCCTCGAGAAATTTGTGTTATCCTTCAAAACTTTCTCTCACAAAAGTATTGCGTTCCCTGAGAAACTCTGGGTTATCCTTCAAAACTTTCTCTTGCAAAAGTATTGTGTTCCTCGAGAAACTCTGCTTTATCCTTCAAAACTTTCTCTTGCAAAAGTATTGTGTTCCTCGAGAAATTCTGCGTTATCCTTTAAAACTTTCTCTCGCAAAAGTATTGCGTTCCCTCGAGAAACTCTGCATTATCCTTCAAAACTTTCTTTCGCAAAAGTATTGCGTTCCCTCGAGAAACTCTGGGTTATTCTTAAAAAATCGTTCTCTCGCAAAAGTTTTGCGTTCCCTGAGAAACACTGGGTTATCCTTCAAAACTTTCTCTTGCAAAAGTATTGCGTTCCCAGAGAAACTCTGCGTTATCCTTCAAAACTTTCTCTCACAAAAGTATTGCGTTCCTCAAGAAACTCTGCATTAGCCTTCAAAACGTTCTCTTGCAAAAGTATTGCGTTCCCTGAGAAACTCTGGGTTATCCTTCAAAACTTTCTTCGCAAAGTATTGCGTTCCCAGAGAAACTCTGCGTTATCCTTCAAAACTTTCTCTCACAAAAGTATTGCGTTCCCTGAGAAACTCTGGGTTATCCTTCAAAACTATCTCTCGCAAAAGTATTGCGTTCCTCGAGAAATTCTGCGTTATCCTTCAAAACTTACTCTCACAAAAGTATTGCATTCCCTGAGAAACTCTGGGTTATCCTTCAAAACTTTCTCTCACAAAAGTATTATGCCTCGAGAAATTCTTTATCCTTCAAAACTTTCTCTCACAAAAGTATTATGCCTCAAGAAACTCTGCATTAGCCTTCAAAACGTTCTCTTGCAAAAGTATATGCGTTCCTGAGAAACTCTGGGTTATCCTTCAAAACTTTCTTATAAACTCGCAGTTCCCAGAGAAACTCTGGTTATCCTTCAAAACTCTTCTCTGCAAGTGTATTCAGCTTTTTCTGCAGTTCTGCATTTATCCCTTCAAAACTTTCTCACTTAAAAAGTATCTCATTAGAAACTTGGCATTTATATCCTTAAACTTTCTTTTCTTCGCAAAAAGCATCCCTCGAGACTCTCTGGTCTGCTAAAAATTCGCTTTCTTCTCAAAAGTTTTATGCCCTGAGAAACATCTGGGTTATCCTTGAAACACACACACACACACACACACACACACACACACACACACACACACACACACACACACACACCTACACACACACACACACACACACACACACACACACACACACACTTTCTCTTGCAAAAGTATTGCGTTCCCAGAGAAACTCTGCGTTATCCTTCAAAACTTTCTCTCACAAAAGTATTGCGTTCCCTGAGAAACTCTGGGTTACCCTTCAAAACTTTCTCTCGCAAAAGTATTGCGTTCCTCGAGAAATTCTGGGTTATCCTTCAAAACTTTCTCTCGCAAAAGTATTGCGTTCCTCAAGAAATTCTGCGTTATCCTTCAAAACTTTCTCTCACAAAAGTATTGCATTCCCTGAGAAACTTTGGGTTATCCTTCAAAACGTTCTCTCGCAAAAGTATTGGGTTCCTCGAGAAACTCTGCGTTATCCTTCGAAACTTTCTCTCACAAAAGTATTGCATTCCCTGAGATACTCTGTTATCCTTCAAAACGTTCTCTCGCAAAAGTATTGCCATCCCTGAGAAATTCTTCGTTATCCTTCAAAACTGTCTCTTGCAAAAATATTGCGTTCCCCCGAGAAACTCTGCATTATCCTTCAAAACTTTCTTTCACAAAGTATTGCATTCCCTCGAGAAATTCTGGGTTATCCTTCAAAACTTTCTCTCGCAAAAGTATTGCGTTCCCAGAGAATCTCTGCGTTATCCTTCAAAACTTTCTCTCGCAAAAGTATTGCGTTCCTCTAGAAATTCTGCATTATCTTTCAAACATTTCTCTTGCAAAAATATTGCGTTCCCTGAGAAACTCTGGGTTATCCTTCAAAACTTTATCTCGAGAAGTATTGCGTTCCTCGAGAAACTCTGCGTTATCCTTCAAAACCTTCTCTCGCAAAAGTATTGCGTTCCCTGAGAAACTCTGGGTTATCCTTCAAAACTTTCTCTACAAAAGTATTTGCTCCCTGAGAAATTCTGCGTTATCCTTCAAAACTTTCTCTCCCAAAAGTATTGCGTTCCCTCGAGAAATTTTGCGTTATCCTTCAAAACTTTCTCTCGCAAAAATATTGCATTCCCTGAGAAACTCTGGGTTATCCTTCAAAACTTTCTCTTGCAAATGTATTGCGTTCCCCGAGAATCTCTGCGTTATCCTTCAAAACTTTCTCTCGCAAAAGTATTGCGTTCCCTGAGAAATTCTGCGTTATCCTTCAAAACTTTCTCTCCCAAAAGTATTGCGTTCCCTCGAGAAATTTTGCGTTATCCTTCAAAACTTTCTCTCGCAAAAGTATTGCGTTCCCTGAGAAACTCTTCGTTATCCTTCAAAACTTTCTCTCGCAAAAATATTGCATTCCCTGAGAAACTCTGGGTTATCCTTCAAAACTTTCTCTTGCAAATGTATTATTGCTCCCCGAGAAACTCTGCTATCCTTCAAAACTTTCTCTCGCAAAAGTATTGCATTCTCAGAGAAACTCTGCGATATCCTTCAAAACTTTCTCTCGCTAAAATATTGCGTTCCCCGAGAAACTCTGCATTAGCCTTCAAAACGTTCTCTCGTAAAAGTATTGCGTTCTCTGAGAAACTGCGTTATCTTGTAGAAGTGTTGTATTTTTCCGAAACCTTGCATTCGTTTGCAAAAGTACTGTGAGAGTCTTTGCTCGCAAAAGCACTGAATTAGAGTTTTTCCTCCCACCTCACATTAAGCCCATCATAAATGTTTTGCAAGAGAACAAAGTTTCTCAAGAGAACGCAATAGCACAGAAATACATTTTTCCCTCCCATCTAATTTTTTATCAAAACCATCACCGTGTACCTTTAGGAGCTCCGTTTTTATCTGATAGCGGCGTGCAATGAAAATTCCCTTCCACTCTTGATTTTAGCACAATATTACAAACTAGAAATACGGCAGATTGTGTCCTGTGATAAGTCAAAACGAGCGATACCAAAATAAACACAATGCCAACTCGAGGGCCAATCAGAATCCCTCGAAAATACCAAAACAGGAGGCCCGCTGACAAGATGCATTAAGCGTGACATGCTGAAAGCGACCGGCAGGCTCTTGTGTCCTAGTGACCTTGCTTTAGGAAAAGATCAAACTGCTGCCACACTATCCCAACCCAACCGTACTTCAGCCCGGTGTCAATCCTAAACCACATGGACCGTCGGTCAATTACGAAAGTCTAATTAACTTGGACAAAAGACTAATATTGGCTTGGCGTGGGGGCTAGAGCCTTTTGTTTTTAGAGCGAATAGTTTGGTGGTAGAGCGTGAAAAGGTCTGTGTTTTATACAAGCTTTCTTGAGACGTAGAAGTGCGCAAGCTTGGCTGTGTAACTCATGCTCTGTCGGCATCCAAAATTCGGATCTGTACCCAATTAGCTGGCTCATAATCATGGGCCTACAATTCCTGGCCCAGGTTATGGACTGAAAGGGTGAAGATGGGGAAGAAAAGACGAGAAAATGTACAGGGCCATGGGACTGCTCTTGGAAACAATCTGGCCAAGTTCACATTGTCTTAATTGAATCTGCTATGAAAATGACTAGGTATGTTTTTTTTCTATAAAATGGTGCCTATTCCATTGTTGAACGACCTTTAAAGTGCATTCAATCAGACAATTATTAGCACTTATAATGCCAATCTCAAGTAATATGTCAGGATTTTCTGAAATTGTGACGGGGGAACATTTCAAACTATAATAAAAGATGACGCAGCCAAAATTAGGATTCCAAAAACAAAAAGAAAAGCAGGAGAAAGAGTGCAGCTAGTCACCGGAGTATGTGAGCAATGTGGCTCAATGAACGTGATTCCGCCTGGATTCCTTAAAAAGCTTTCTTTCATTCCCCCATCATGAACATCACGTGCATTAAACGGCCTTAAATGCAACTGCATGCCAGCAAGTATTCGTAGTAAACCATGTGAATAATAGGAAGATGTGATGGAATTGTGAAATAATATGGATAGATAGATATATATACTGCACATTACAAGACAAGACCCTTAAAGCAACAGCAGATTTCCGTCCTCAGTGGACACAAATGGTCCTCATTTACCGCTCTGTGCCCGTTCAACACACAGACTGTAAATGAAGGGTCCGGTTCAAAGAGTTTGCGCTTGACAGACGTGAACCCCTGTCAAAACATGCCTATACGCATCTATCATCTAGCCATCATACTACCACACACATGCACGCCAATGTGCAATTTCTTTTTCCAATTATCAGGTTTGTGGTGGCATTTAATCAGCAGGAATACTTGTGCTCGAATCTCTCCAGAGCCGCGGTTCATCCAGAGGTCATCATTCACTCAATCGCCCTCACTCGCTCGCATTCATCTCAGTTCAATAACGCTTCGACGTGAACATGGTCAAGCTGCAAAACTCGGTCACATGCTGCCCTCTAGTGGCGAGTCTGCATGGCCAACTCAAATATGGCACATGGTACAAGCATTATATAACACTCGCAGAGCATTGGGATTTTTCATTTCAAAATGACTTTATTTTATGCTAAAAGTACAATTCTGCAACCGAGTGGAAAATGAAAAATCTGGTTTACCTAACAATAAAATATCTTGAAGACTGATGGGATGTATTTATCTTCATGTGTTTTAATTTTGAATTACACACACACATTTGCATAATATGCAATAAAGTCTTTATGCATTACGGTAAATACAATGACTTTATCTGTATTACAATAATGTAAATTAAAAATTGAGGATAATGAGAATATCACATATACTTCCTCGAATGATTAATGACTACAAATGATGATTACCAAATTTCTAAAATGTTGTCTAAATATGCAAACGAGCCATTATCTAATGAAAAATGCATTTGCATGAATTTCCAGAACAGAAATTTGAACATTGGATTAAGCCATATTCTAAATCGCAATTTCATTTGGTTAAAATATGCATGTTTTTTACAGAGGGGATTTTTGATATGACTTATTATCACTACATAAATGAGAAAACATTTAAGTGAGAAACTCTAGAATATAGATCCAAATAAAGCTAAGTTTTTCCTGCTGTGTTGGATGCTGCTGTGCAATATGAGCGCAGACGTGTTCTCTTTGAAGGCCAGCCGAGTTAAAAGCAAAGCCTGAGGAGTGTCTGTAGGTTGAGACTGGAAACTCAGACAGGCGAAGGTGAAATGTTCTTTCAGCAGACACACTGAATTGATTCTCCAGTCAATGTCATGCTTCAATAGTCAAGAGAATCCAAACGCTTGCTTTCTTACAAGATTACACTTATAGTTATTGAGCAAAACTGACACTAGGACTAGCATCTTTTATTTCAGATCACCATCATCATTCTGTATTTAATTAAATATATATTCTTGCAGACAGATAGATAGATCTCTGTGTGTGTGTGTGTGTGTGTGTGTGTGTGTGTGTGTGTGTGTGTGTGTGTGTGTGTGTGTGTGTGTGTGTGTGTAATAAGAATGCTGTTACTGTTTTATATTCATGGACTGATGTGTGTGCAGCTCACTGGATTCACATGAAGTGAAAACCTGGCATTTTCTTGAGAGGTTACATATTTTTGAATTTCATTTCCACGCTCTCTGAAGGCTTCAGACACAGGAGGACAGACTGTAAATAACTCAAGCCATGTGTACGGCAGGCTAAAGGCAGCATCAACGCAGACTCAAGGAGATGATGACCAAAGTGATCAAATACATATTTACAATATTAAATATAATTAAAAAATGTATTATAAATCAGATACATAACTAGCATAATCAAATAATGGTAAATACTAAATAATTCAGGCCCTAAGTACACAATATATGCATTTATATATTCCGGATTTATAAATAGTCTGTCTGATATAAATTTATATATTCAGACTTATAACTACATATTCAAATTTCTATCTATATAACCAGATTTACATTGATATATTCACTATTTACATATAATTATTTCCTGTTTTGCCACCCATAGTGTGGATAGATAGTTGTTCTTATTATATAATATTGTACAGTATGTTTATATTTATAAAATTAATTCATAATATTATAATTGTAATATTTATTATTAATACTATTGTTATTTATATTAAATTTGTATTATTGCATGCAGCAATAATTACAGTCAATGAAAGTTTTAATAATAAAAAAGAAAATGTCCATGTAAATTACGAGTTATTATGAATTATGATTATTAGTAATATTTGTTTTTGAGTAGGCCACTCTGTGTGTGTTCACAGCACAACACACACTTCATCCTGGCAAACGAATGACCCTGGTTTTACCTCTTTTCATGAATTCTTGCTTTTTATGAAACATTAATCCACACATGAAGGGAATTTTGAGACATGAGCAGTACTTTAGAAACACACACACACACACACACACACACACACACACACACACACACACACACACACACACACACACACACACACACACACACACACACACACACACACACACTCATATACACACATTCACACACACACACACACACACACGTTTGTTTTTGTGAAATGTGAGGACATTCCATAAGCGTAATGCATTTTATACTGTACAAACCGTATTTTCTATCCCCCTACATTGCCCCTGCCCCTAAACCTACCCATCACACACACACACACACACACACACACACACACACACACACACACACACACACACACACACACACACACACACACACACACACACACACACACTACCCATCACAGGAGACTGCTCAGTTTACTTTCTGTGATAAAAACCTCATCCTGTGTGATTTATAAGCATTTTGAAAAGTGAGGACATGGGGAACGTCCTCATATTTCACCCTCTTTTTGTAATACCTGTGTCATACCCATGTCATTATACACATTTGTGTCCTGATATTTCACAAAAACATGCCCACACACACACACACACACACACACACACACACACACACACACACACACACACACACACACACACACACACACACACACACACACACACACACACACACACACACACACACACACACACACACACACACACACACACACACACACACACAGCTTGGATTACTCACGCTTGTTGAATCCTGAAAGTAAATGTGCTATAATTGACATATGACATCCTGCCCTCCGCAGCTGACCCGCAGCAGAACCAGGACAGATGCAAAGGCGGATGCTCACTAGTGCGCATTCAGGACAGAGCAACACATACAGACGGGACATGCTTTCAGATACAGTTTTTAATCTGTTTGGTATAAATCTTTAATATTTTGGTTTTGTTTCGGATAAATTTGACGTAGTATTTTTTCATTGATTCCCCTGCAGTTAATTTACAGCAGAAATTTGTACCCCTTTCGCACATTTAAATGGTAAATATGATGGCAAAACCCATGACCAGATATTTTGAAACATAAATGTTAAACATTAAATGCCATAAATCAGATACAAATCCTGTTTTATTGTGAAAGTATTATAAACTATTTGTCATGCTAAAAATTTTTTTAAACGTTATACTTTTCGTCAATTTATGAGCAATAATGAGAAATAATCAATCAATAATCATTTCATTTAGGATAAATATTCAAATTGTATTTATTGCAACTTATATATATATATATATATATATATATATATATATATATATATATATATATATATATATATATATATGTAAGTACTTATAGTATTTATTGTTGTTTGATTTGACCACACGGCCAGCCTTCTCGCCCCACGCATCAATGAGCCTGAGCTACCATGACTCCTGTGTCGGGTTCTTCCACTGTTCCTTCCTTGGAGCACTTTTGATAGATCCTGACCACTGCAGACCGGGAACACCCCACAAGAGCTGCAGTTTTGGAGATGCTCTGACCCAGTCGTCTAGCCATCACAATCTGGCCCTTGTCAAACTCACTCAAATCCTTACGCTTGCCCATTTTTCCTGCTTCTAACACATCAACTTTACACAAAATGTTCACTTGATGCCTAATATATCCCACCCACTCGAAATCTAAATAAAATAAAATAAATAAATAATGACAATATAAATATACACACACATACTTACACACATATATTTTTGGTGGGGATTTGAAGTTTTTACTTGGATGTTTGTTTAATGTTTCATCCTAAAGAATTATTTTTTTTTAGTAATTTAGTTAATTAATGACTCCTTCAATCAAGATATTCTGAAGGTTGTCTCTTCTCACTGACCATTTGTTGCATATTTAGGTCTTATTTTGTATCCTAGCCAGACACATGACACAGAGACAGAGGAATTCACTCCGGCATATTTTTGTGTGTGCTATTGTGTGTGTGTGTAGTGCCCAGGTTCTGAGATGGCTTCAACACTGGTCCAGATATCCAGTTAACCTGTGTGCAGATCGTACGCTCGGCGTTCACAGTGACCGTTCCTGAATCCGGGCAGTAAAGACAGGATATGGCTGGATGGAGAGATCGAGCGAGAGACAGCCTCACAGCTGGCACAGCCCTAGTGACCCGAAGGGAAGGCGCTCACATGTTGATGTAATTAGGGCACCAAGCCATGCTGTGTTTCCAAGCTCCTGCCCTGAAGAGTCACCAAGGCAGCTCCTCGTGCTATGATTTCACCGACGCTGGCAGTTTGGGGCTCCTATATTTAACCCAGGATCACTGGATGGGGTCAAGAGTTTATATATATATATATATATATATATTTTATATATATATATATATATATATATATATATATATAAGCCATGCTAGTGTGCAGGAGGCTGCAGCGGAAGAGTCCGCGCTATGGCAGGGGTTCCACCTGGCTCTGTACTCGGCCCAAGCTCATTGTGTTTTATTAGAGTCACTGATCATTCCTGAGTGTATACGCAGAGCGGCGGGATATTCACACTTCTGACTCCACGCGATGAGTGCGACGTGAATAACACGCAAACACTGCATCTTAAGCTCTTTTTATTGTATTTAAATACACAACTCTTTAATGCGTTTACATAGAAATGTGGATCATTTGCTGTAAGTTAGTAGACTTTAGAACTCAAGTTCATAATAAATGAATTTAAGATAATCAATGAAATGTACTGAAATAATAAAACACTCTTCAGCAATAATGCCATCATGGCTCTGTATATTTTTTAATAAAATGATCAAATTACTGTATAGTTAAGCATAATCTTGCGGTTTTACATTGTTGTTAATATCGCAAAACATAACATTTGAACATTTTAAAACAGTTAAAAAACGAAACAATATGAAATGTGATGCATTATTTGAATCAGGGATTTCTGCATTGATTGTTATTGCATCTTAAAAACTTGAGGTTTTTTTTAAATACAAAATAAAACACAATATAAAATAGCTAACAAAAAGCCTTTTTTCGCATTTCCATTAATAAATTCCATCAAATTGAATAATCCGTACATATTTTAGTTGAATAATTGAATCCTTAATCAATCATTCAATTATAGTCGGTACGGATTATTCAACTCAACCCGATGCACAAACACTATTAATTGTGTGAATCTGAAGTGTAAGAGGATTGTGCATTATAGTTAGTATTCTTTAAAGATGTTTTATATTTCAGCATAGCCGAGTTAAATAAAAAAGGCTTAGCAAATATTGTGTAGTAATTTACATACACAGATATCTATAAATATTTGTTTAAAACTGTAAACCTCAATGCATCAATTCACAAACATGAACATATGAATATGTGTTCAGTCCTGTTTGTGCGTTTAGATGTTTGTGTGTAATTTCTATTTGTTATTCTATTTTTGACCGTTTTATTTGTCTGAAATTTGATCTACGCATAGAAAAAAATAAAAATGTTTTAACACAAAATAAAGATGAATCGAACTAACTAATTTATTAAAAGCTTAAACTTATTAAATAACTTAAAATTATAATTATTAGTATTAAAATTAAATCATACACTCAAAAAAGATTCATGCATTTCAATTAATAGTGATTTTAATTCAATAGAGATATTTTAAACGAGTTAAGAATAAAACCTATAGCTTAAAACATTTTGTATAAATCTTAAAACTTATATATATATTTTTATTTAATATTTATATTTATGAATCACAAAATGATCCATTGTTCCATTAAGATTTATCCAAAACCATACTCTTTAACTCTTAATTCATAAGCATATTTAAGGATTATTACATTCAATATGATGGAATTTTACTATTAACTGAAATCCGTAAATCTTGAAGAAATGCTTACATTTCAAAAATATCAAAATATGTGCAGCTCCATTTAAATATTATACAGATATTTATGAACATCTGAAATATTGCTCAGCATCTCACACTACATGAGTTTACAGCATTAGGATGAAGAAATATGTAACATATCAAATGTACAAACAACACGGCTGAAATAAATGACATGCACGCTTTATATGTTCTATATATTTCTTTCTTCTTTTGCTGCCGATGCTGTAAACTCATGTAGTGTGAGATGCTGAGCAGTATTTCAGATGCCCTCTGAACCGACAGAGAAGACTACAGCTCTCACAGGTCTGTGTTTTACTCCACATGCAGAACTACAGCACGCCCTGGCTGAATAATTCACGTCCATCCGCTCGGATTAGAGCAGAAAGTGGGTCAGATCTCTCGGAGTGATCCGTGTGCAGTTATATGGAGCGGAGCATGCTCATTCCAGCACTAATAAAGCAGGCAGTTGTGTTCTAATGGGATGCATTCCCTCCGGTTGAGCTGAAGCACACACACAGCGGTCGGAGAACATGTCGGGCTCGGACTGATCCTGTGGAATAGGATTGTTATTGATTGCTCCTCGTACAGAAGAATAAAGTGTGTATGTGGTGTGTGTGTGTTGTGTAGAGAGAGCGAGGGCTCCCTCAGCGGCTCTGGGCCGATTAAAGCACCTCGGCTAATTGGATTTAATGAATGATTTAACATGACACAGCCTGATCAAATCAAACTGCCTCTGTGCTGCCGCTTACTCGCGGGTCAGCGCTCCGGGACAGCCACGTCTCGGACGGACACAGCCCGAGATCCTGAAGGGCCGGAAGACTAACGCATGCTTCTCTCTCTCTCTCTCTCTCTCTCTCTCTCTCTCTCTCTCTCTCTCTCTCTCTGTCTCTCTCTCTCTCTCTCTCTCTCTCTCTCTCTCTCTCTCTCTCTCTCTCTCTCTCTGTCTCTCTCTCTCTCTCTCTCTCTCTCTCTCTCTCTCTCTCTCTGTCTCTCTCTCTGTCTCTCTCTCTCTCTCTCTCTCTCTCTCTCTCTCTCTCTCTCTCTCTCTCTCTCTCTGTCTCTCTCTCTGTCTCTCTCTCTCTCTCTCTCTCTCTCTCTCTCTCTCTCTCTCTCTCTCTCTCTCTCTCTCTCTCTCTCTCTCTCTCTCTCTCTCTCTCTCTCTCTCTCTCTCTCTCTCTCTCTCTCTCTCTCTGTCTCTCTGTCTCTCTCTCTGTCTCTCTCTCTCTCTCTCTCTCTCTCTCTCTCTCTCTCTCTCTCTCTCTCTCTCTCTCTGCTATATTAACAATGGACATTTTATTTAGTTAAAAAAAATTTTTTAATTACATTTATTCTAATAATACCACTTTTTATATTCAAGCATAATAAGGGTTATAATAATGGATAACTTTACATTTAGCCAAATATTTTAATATGAATAATAATTATATTAAAATAGTAATGATGATATTAACATAATAATATTCCAAAAGTTATTAAATAATAATAATAAAAACAACGCAAACATAACAGTAATTCAATAAAAAATAAATAAATAAAGGATAAAAAAATAAATTGAAAAAACAATTTATTCAAATTCAGCCAAATTCACAAAAAGTTAAAGTTGTAATTAAATTATTGAAAACATTTATAATAATATTATAAAAGTTATTAAATAACAACAACAAAACGCAAAACATAATTATATAGAAAAATAAATAAACAAAGGATAAAAATAACAATACTCTTTAGTGTTCAGAGACCAAGCTGGAAATTACAATGATTATTATTATTAATTCTATATTATTGTTTAATATAATAATAACATATGTATAACACTTAAATAAAATAAATATAATTTTATTTTTGTTAAATTGTGTTCAAATATTTAATAATAATATTAATAATACTTTTTTTGTTGCTTTGGACAGAGATAAAGAAAAATGTTAAAGAAAACTTATTATTATTATATAATGATAATACTAAAAATAGTTATTTAATAATAATAATAATAATAATAATAATAATAATAATAATAATGATAACAACATATGTATAACAACACTTGTATAAAACAAAAATAATATACATTTTACATAGAGATTTATGATTTATTTTATGGATTTTATGATTTAGAATTATTTTGTTTCATTACTAGAGTTTGACTATTTCAAAATCACTGTTATATTGTGTTCAAAAGTTAACATTTTCATTATCAAAGTCCAAGATTATTTGATTAAAATGATTTTTGTTATTACATAATTATTTTATTTAATAATAATAATAATAATGATGATAATATAAAATAGTTATTTAATAATAAGAAATTTAAGAAAATAGTTATTTAATAATAATAATAATAACATTTATGAAACAACACTTTTATAAAATAAATTTAATATACTTTTTATAATTTTACTTTTAAAATCACTGTTAAAATATGCATTAATAATTATAATTTCAGCTTAGACTTTGATAAAGAAAATGTTAAAGGAAACTTTTTATTATTATTATTGACAATATAAAATAATTCATTAATGCTGATAAAAAAAGTGTAGTTATAAATGTGGATATTATTATTAAATAACCATTTATTATTATTATTGTTTCAAATAATTCTTTAATAAAAATAATATTTTCAACTTTGAAAGAGCTTAACACAATTTAACAGTGATTTTGAGTCAAATTCTATAATATAGAACAAATGACATTTATTTTATACGAGTGTGGTTATGCATATAATACTTGTGTAATATGGTAAGGCTGTTAACTGTTACGAAGTGTGCTTGACGAAGAGAAGTGTGTGTGTGTGGTCGGACTGAGAGTGTGTGACGCCTCACGCTGAGAGTGGCTGTTCAATAGCAGCTTAATGAGGAGTTCTGCCAGCAGGACATGACCACTCCGATACACGCACAATATATCTGGACATTTCATTAGGAAAACTTTAAATGCTACCCCAGTCATTCAGTAAAAACAACCTGCAAGTGTTGATTAGGCCGGTGTAGAGAAGAGCCTGCCCTGGCCCTGCTCGACATGTTGTGTTCTCACAGCTCTCTCTCTCCAATCGGCGCTCGGTTCAGCGGCGGGGCACTGGGTCACGCCAAGCCTTTGATTTTCACACTGTTCCTCCACTGAATGCCACATCAAGTTAATCAGGGTTAACAATCGAGTGCCTTGCTAAGCACAGGCCCCGGCGGCTCAGCGTGACCCAGCGCTGGTGACACAGATGGGGCGATAATCCTCACCCCCGCGGGGAGGACGGGCCGTCGGCTCGGCACTAACACTAAACTAAAGCGAAGGCACCGCCGGACGAGGAAGTTTAGACCTTCCACAAACTGATTTTGCTCTCTGTGGAGTGGATTAACAGTTGTGATTCAGACGCTTTTATTCAGGAAATATCCGCTTTGGGGGAAGTGTTTGCTTCTCATGACAACAACTAAACTGACTAAACACGACAAAAGCTGAGAAGCGCTAACAACGTAATCTATAGACACTCATCAAGAGGGGGCGAGGTTATGCTAATTTATGAGTCGTTTATTGTAGTTTTTGTGTTACCCAGATCCTGGGTCAGACGTAACAACCCAGTGTTTGGGTAGTTTTTGTGTTACCCAGCTCCTAGGTCAGACGAACAACCCAGTGTTTGGGTAGTTTTTGTGTTACTCAGATCCTGGGTCAGACGTAACAACCCAGTGTTTGGGTAGTTTTTGTGTTACTCAGATCCTGGGTCAGGCGTAACAACCCAGTGTTTGGGTAGTTTTTGTGTTACTCAGATCCTGGGTCAGACGTAACAACCCAGTGTTTGGGTAGTTTTGTGTTACTCAGATCCTGGGTCAGACGTAACAACCCAGTGTTTGGGTAGTTTTGTGTTACTCAGATCCTGGGTCAGAAGTATCAACCCAGTGTTGGGTAGTTTTTGTGTTACTCAGATCCTGCATCAGACGTAACAACCCAGTGTTTGGGTAGTTTTTGTGTTACTCAGATCCTGGTCAGACGTAACAACCCAGTGTTTGGGTAGTTTTTGTGTTACCCAGATCCTGGTCAGACGTAACAACCCAGTGTTTGGGTAGTTTTTGTGTTACTCAGATCCTGGGTCAGACGTAACAACCCAGTGTTTGGGTAGTTTTTGTGTTACTCAGATCCTGGGTCAGACGTAACAACCCAGTGTTTGGTTAGTTTTTGTGTTACTCAGATCCTGGGTCAGACGTAACAACCCAGTGTTTGGGTAGTTTTTGTGTTACTCAGATCCTGGGTCAGACTTAACAACCCAGTGTTTGGGTAGTTTTTGTGTTACTCAGATCCTGGGTCAGACGTAACAACCAGTGTTTGGGTAGTTTTTGTGTTACTCAGATCCTGGGTCAGACTTAACAACCCAGTGTTTGGGTAGTTTTGTGTTACCCAGATCCTGGGTCAGACGTAACAACCCAGTGTTTGGGTAGTTTTTGTGTTACTCAGATCCTGGGTCAGACTTGACAACCCAGTGTTTGGGTAGTTTTTGTGTTACTCAGATCCTGGGTCAGACTTGACAACCCAGTGTTAGGGTAGTTTTTGTGTTACTCAGATCCTGGGTCAGACGTAACAACCCAGTGTTTGGGTAGTTTTTGTGTTACTCAGATCCTGGGTCAGACGTAACAACCCAGTGTTTGGGTAGTTTTTGTGTTACTCAGATCCTGGGTCAGACGCGTAACAACCCAGTGTTTGGGTAGTTTTTGTGTTACTCAGATCCTGGATCAGACGTAACAACCCAGTGTTTGGGTAGTTTTGTGTTACTCAGATCCTGGGTCAGACGTAACAACCCAGTGTTTGGGTAGTTTTTGTGTTACTCAGATCCTAGGTCAGACGTAACAACCCAGTGTTTGGGTAGTTTTTGTGTTACTCAGATCCTAGGTCAGACGTAACAACCCAGTGTTTGGGTAGTGTTTGTGTTACTCAGATCCTGGGTCAGACGTAACAACCCAGTGTTTGTTTTTGTGTTACTCAGATCCTGGGTCAGACGTAACAACCCAGTGTTTGGTTAGTTTTTGTGTTACTCAGATCCTGGGTCAGACGTAACAACCCAGTGTTTGGGTAGTTTTTGTGTTACTCAGATCCTGGGTCAGACGTAACAACCCAGTGTTTGGGTAGATTTTGTGTTACTCAGATCCTGGGTCAGACTTGACAACCCAGTGTTTGGGTAGTTTTGTGTTACTCAGATCCTGGGTCAGATGTAACAACCCAGTGTTTGGGTAGTTTTTGTGTTACTCAGATCCTGGGTCAGACTTGACAACCCAGTGTTTGGGTAGTTTTTGTGTTACTCAGATCCTGGGTCAGACGTAACAACCCAGTGTTGGGTAGTTTTTGTGTTACTCAGATCCTGGGTCAGATGTAACAACCCAGTGTTTGGGTAGTTTTGTGTTACTCAGATCCTGGGTCAGACTTGACAACCCAGTGTTTGGGTAGTTTTTGTGTTACTCAGATCCTGGGTCAGACTTGACAACCCAGTGTTTGGGTAGTTTTGTGTTACTCAGATCCTGGGTCAGACTTAACAACCCAGTGTTTGGGTAGTTTTGTGTGTTACTCAGATCCTGGGTCAGACTTAACAACCCAGTGTTAGGTAGTTTTGTGTTACTCAGATCCTGGGTCAGACGTAACAACCCAGTGTTTGGGTAGTTTTTGTGTTACTCAGATCCTGGGTCAGACGTAACAACCCAGTGTTTGGGTAGTTTTGTGTTACACAGATCCTGGGTCAGACGTAACAACCCAGTGTTTGGGTAGTTTTTGTGTTACTCAGATCCTGCATCAGACGTAACAACCCAGTGTTTGGGTAGTTTTTGTGTTACTCAGATCCTGGGTCAGACTTAACAACCCAGTGTTTGGGTAGTTTTGTGTTACTCAGATCCTGGGTCAGACTTAACAACCCAGTGTTTGGGTAGTTTTGTGTTACTCAGATCCTGGGTCAGACGTAACAACCCAGTGTTTGGGTAGTTTTTGTGTTACTCAGATCCTGGGTCAGACGTAACAACCCAGTGTTTGGGTAGTTTTTGTGTTACCCTGATCCTGGGTCAGATGTAACAACCCAGTGTTTGGGTAGTTTTTGTGTTACTCAGATCCTGGGTCAGATGTAACAACCCAGTGTTTGGGTAGTTTTGTGTTACCCATATCCTGGGTCAGACGTAAACCCAGTGTTTGGGGTAGTTTTTGTGTTACTCAGATCCTGGGTCAGACTTAACAACCCAGTGTTTGGGTAGTTTTTGTGTTACTCAGATCCTGTGTCAGACGTAACAACCCAGTGTTTGGGTAGTTTTTGTGTTACTCATATCCTGTGTCAGACATAACAACCCAGTGTTTGGGTAGTTTTTGTGTTACACAGATCCTTAAATTTACTGCCATTTAAGCTGCACATTTTCAGGTTTATGCTCAAACAGTGAATAAATGGATGAGATCTACTGCAAAAATATAATTTAGCACCATAAAATCCCCTAAAAATACAAAAAACACAGTACATTTTTAATACATTGTTGACCGACATGTGAAGATCACCAGGGGGTTAATTTGGGCATTTCGTGTCAATGGAAGCGGTACTTTAAAACCTTTTGGCGGGCTTTATTTTTTTGGTATCATCTTCAAATTTGGAACACAAATACCTTTGGTTTCTATCAGTTTTAGAGTCCAAATGATTTAGTAAAATACACATTTTGGGTTACACTTTAGATTAGGGTCTAATTCTCTCTGTCTTTTGCCTCAATACACTCCTAATTACTGCTTATTAATACACTGAAAAAAAAAAAAAAAGCTTTAGGTTGTTGTTTCAACCTAAAGTGTTGCCTCAAAGTGTTAAGCTTATTCAGCTTGAAATGTGAAGCTGTACTAAGTAATAACTGGAATATTTGAGTTGACAAATTAAAATTAAGCTACAAACACATAATCAAAAATGTATTTTACAGTGTAGTTATAGTAAGGTAGTTATTAGTTTAGGTATTAAGGGATGCAGAATAAGGCATTAATATGTGCTTTATAAGTATTAATAAATATCCTAGTAATATGCATAAGAAGAAACTAGTTAATAGTGAGAATTGGACCCTAACTAAAGTGCTAATACATTTTGTTTTAAAATAGAAACAGTTTAGTTCAATACATTTGCTTGAGAGTAAAATTAAACTTCTATAACTTTTTTAGATTTTCATTTTTTTGAAGCTGCTTTCACTTCTGCAATAATCTGCCGAGTGTTTCTTTAAAAACCGATCAAACCTCAGGGTTGTGTTCATTCATGAATTACAGCCATTTAACAGATAACAAGCTCAAACAAATCTGTCATCTCGCTTCAGAAGGCAAACATCATCGTATGACTGCTTACTATAATTTGTACAATTTACTGTTATGATGCTTTTGCGTGAACACGTTCTTTAAATTGTGACAAAAATTACACCTTTTAAATAAAAACATACACATTTCAATTAAACTCCATCAAACTGAATTAAATAATCTTTACATATTATGAAATAAGAATTTCAGCTTAACGAGACATTTTGTATAAATCTTAAACATTAAATAAAAAATAATAATCATGAATGAATCGCATAAACTAAATGGTCCATTCCTTGTTCAGTTCAGATTTATACTAAATGTTTTAAGCTTTAATTTTTACTCATTTAAAATGCTAAATTCATAATATGTACAGATTATTCAATTCAATTTGATGGGATTTTACTATTAATTGAAATGCGTACATTTTTTGAGTGTATGTTTAGGTAAACTATCCATTAATATGGAGTATGCAAATCTGCCTTTTTTGTTGTCATAACCAAATATTATGCGGTTTTATTTTACAAGAAAATTAAATAATTCATTTTATATTATAGAGTTTGGCAATTTCAAAATGTTTCTTTAAAATTTAAAGTCCAAGCCAAAAATGTTAATGTTTAATAATAATATAAATATAAAATAGTAATTTAATAATAAGAAATAGAAGAAAATAGTGGTTATAATAATGTGTAACAACACTTATACAAAATAAATATGATATACTTTTATATTATAGAGTTTGACTGTTTCAAAATCACTGTTAAATTGTGTTAAAATTTTATGAATAATAATAATTATTATTATTTTCAGCTTGGACTTTGATAAAGGAAACTTATTTGATAACATAAAAGAGTTATTTAATAATAATAATAATTAAAAATAATAATAATAATAATAACAACGATGGCACTTTTTAAAGAGTATGCAAATCAATTTCAGCGTAATTGCATCCAAACGCTTTCACAGCACCCATGACTTATCCCCCAAAAAGTCCACTCGACATTCCCTCATCTTCCTGCTACCATAATCCATGATTTTCAGTATTCATACGCATCTTACATCCATTATCGAGCAGGATATTCGAGCACAGCCCTCGATCGCACATGTCCCCGCACTTCCAGTAAATGTCCCGCTGGATTATTTAAAGGGGTTTTCTTAAAGGCAGTGACACTTGATTTACAACTCTTAAAAGCATCATCCAACACTATTGTATAATCTTAATATTTCATAAAGTGTAGCGAAGTGCACTCGGCAATATATATTTTTAAAGTCTTAGTCATAGTGGCGTTTTTGACATTATAAAGTGTGTGAATTGAAAACGGAGCGGTTGGCAGAAAGCACACAAATGGCGCTATAAGTCGCTTGAGCACGAGGTCAAACTTCGGTCAGATCTCGGATGAGCTAACAAAATCGGTTATTAAATGTTGAATCTGTATAAACCCAAACAAACCCAAATGCGAACTCTCGCTGTCCCTATGACAGAATTAAGCCAGGTTCATCTGAAGTTCATGTGTCTGGTATCATAGATTTACATGGCCAAGAATAAAGGCTGATTTTTTCATTTGTTTTTTTCGGGGGGGCTCAAAACTCATCACAGACTGTCACGTCAGCTATGATGTGACATTTACTGAACTTCTGACCCCGACCGCCGGGTCATCGCTCGTCAGACCCCTCCTGAGGGCCAGGAGTCGGTTCTCTAAAACATAACCGAAATACCTCGCCATTGCCAACACGCCATGTTTCCCCTTCATAACCAGCCCTCCTCCGTCTGGACCAGAGTTCACAGAAAGGCCAGCCGATCTGCCCGCCCCAAACAGCCAGCTCCGCCCATCGTTGCGGCTCCCCGACGGAGCGTCAGACAGAAACACAGCGCCCCTGTTGTTCGGAGCTGGGACTTTTTAAAATAATAATGACATTATTACAGAACAACAGACTACTCCTATATTAGTTCAACATTTCAAAATGATTTCATGGATGATCTTTCAAATATAATATATCATTTATTTTATACTTCCATGACTGTTGGAGCCCTGTGTAATTTACAAACAACAACTCAAATTCAGTCTTGAGATTAAGCCTCATTATTAATATTGAAAATATTTCACTTCCAAAATATTGTGTCTGTTTAAAAAAAAAATACGACCTACAATATTCAACAGGCGATTTAAAAGGCAATCGTGGTAAATGCATAATTTTGCTTATAATACAATTTATAATGAATTTTAAAAGCATTTAAGTCTTGAGCTTAAGCATCATGTGAAAATGCATATATGTGTTACTGGAAATATTCTTGAATATTATATTTACATGTTGCATTTGTTTTAGGAGAACTAATTTGCAAATGTGAAAAAAAGCATAATAATAAATATAAATATCAATGCTATGCTATTATTGTAGATCCAACTTTACACACATCAGCAAAATAAGACTTTCTTCTTATTTATATCTAAACATTTTAATGTCTAAACATGTTTTAATGTCTAAACATGTCTTAAATCATTTTCTTTTCCTCAACTAAATGCATTTTGATTAAAGTCTTGTTTCCTGAAAAATGCATACAAATATTGCCATTTTTAGGCTTAAGACATGAAAAAATATCAGTTAAGAAAAATACTAGTTTTCCCTGATTTAAGTTTTACGTTTATTCAGTTTAAGTTTATTTTTTGTCTGCACTGGCAGATTATATATATACCATATATTAATATACCATATATTAATATACCATTTTATTTTACAAAATTAGATGTAATATCTGTAGTTATTGAGCATCTCAAATAACTAAGAATGTTTTAAATATTTGTGCTTGCAAAATCTGGGATTAATATTTAATTTTAGATTTTAGAAAATTGTTAAACAAAGAAACATTGACACAAAATAAAGATTCTGCAACACATTTCTCATTTCTTGCTGGAAAACATGATCGTCAGGATATTTTTCCAGTTTGGCTTTAATGAAATAAAATGAATGGCACATGTATTTGAAATAAAGCTTGTTGAGCTGCAGTCATTGCATGAACCGTGCTCGCACTGGTATGGGTTGGGTTATGGTTGTATGTTTAAGATGTGAATATTTCAACTCAAAACATTAAAAATTCAATATTCACCTTTCAGATTTTACTTCCAAAATAATCTCTCGGTTTAAAAATACAATCAATCAATCAATCAACTTTATTTATATAGCGCTTTTACAATGACGATTGTTTCAAAGCAGCTTCACAGTGTTAAACAGGACAACATTGCAACAAAATTTGATTTGGCTAGTTTAATTTGGATAGTTTATAGAATTATATATGACCAAATTAATAAATTCTATTTGTATATTTAGTTGAGTAACTTGGATCATAATTTGAGTGTCCCCAACTGAGCAAGCCAAGCCAAAGGCGACCTATAATCTTTAACAGGCAAGCCGCGGGTAATGCAATGCTTTTTTAAAGTAGTACCATTCCTAAAGCATTACATTTGGCATTCATTTACTGCCATAAAAGTTTCATCTAAATTGTTTTGCATATGCATTATAATGAATATAACAAATTGAAAAATGCTCTTTTTTTTACATGTTTACATAAAACAGTATATACAGATTTCGCTAATTAATATTATCAACCAAAATGTGTTATTATAAGCACATATATAATTCCTATAAAAAGGAACGCTTATTTTATAAAGCGAAACTTCCTAAAAATAAAATGGAGATTTGTAACAGAAGTGAATCATCCAAATGTAGCCGGCCCGGATGTTTCCAAGGTCAGTTTATTAAGAGGAATGGGATAAAAACAGGTTTTGTGGGAGAACAACATAACAGAAATCACTGTTTGTCCAGAAGCACCTGCGTGATCCCGCCGGAGAGAGGACGAGTCTAACCGGGAACTCTCCGCCGACACTGATTCCATTATTCCCGGCATGAATCAGGAAAGATTTGGGTTGTTTTATCCCATGTTTGGGTCAAATATGGACAAACCTAACCATTGGGTTTAAACATGTAAAAATCAACCAATATTTGTATTATTATTTACATTATTAATATTCAATATATATAAATGGGTTTGTCAAATTTAACTCAAACATGTTTTAAAACAACCCAACATATTTTAGTGCATTTATGTATTTATTAAATTAAACAGCATTATGTGTAATATTTTATATTAATAAACCCATCAGATGAATGTAATGTCAAATAAAAATCAGTGCCCACGATGTAAATGAATATCAAAACACAAAAAGACATACAGTATATTTGCACTAAAACAAAATTAATAATCATAATTGATAAATATTGTTGTTTCCACATAAAGCTATGTCCGACCACACAATTATGCACATTATGACACGCATATTAAATATGTTAAAACAAACATTACATTCGTTCTACGTTGGCTAATGACAACAAATCTTGCAATAAATAACGCACAAACCCATAAACTCTAATCATGACAGAATAATGTTGATCTGACTAACAGACACGCTGAAGGGTTTGTCTGGGTGAAGGACGCCCTCTAGTGTACACCTGATGGACTGCCGTATCATATACAGGATCATAATCTCAGTCTAACACCGCATCTGGACAAACAGCATTGAACGTCTTAGCTTTTATTTCTCTGACTGTACACACATTAGCACGTCCCTATTAAGCAACAATCATTTATCAAAGGGTTATATCTAAACAATTAAATAATGTCAAGATCAAGTCATCTGGTTTATTCACTTTAGAATAACATCTCTGATAAATAATATCATACCCTATCCTGTAACATTCAACCCCAAAACATTTTTGATGTAACTGGGTTTACAAAGTATTTCTGAGAAAGACACTGTACTTAGTCCAATAATAATCCACATATCTCATGGCACGTTAGGCCTGAGGTGGTCAAATGTGTCTTTTTGAAATTAGCATCAGATTCAAATCTAAAATAACGCTTGAAAATGACCCATGTGAAGCTCATCATTTCAAAAATGCATCAGTAATAATCTCTTTTATTCAAGCATCAATCAGCAACATAGCCCCAAAATATAAGGTCCTAAAGCATTCATCTCTTCATTACTCTGAAAACATCATGACACGCATTAACGGATTTCCCCTCGGAGTGTGACCTGTTCGTTCTTCATCAGAAAACATTTGATCTACTGCAATTTCCATAGGAAATATAGTAGAAACGCACATTTATAAGAGTCTTTGCCTTGATGAAGGCCAGTCCCATGTTCCCCTCCCGGTGTCCGGTTGTTTGCAGTTGTGGCCTTACCCCAGTCCTGAAGGCTGTTATTTCTGCCCCTGAGGTGAATGCAGACTCTCTTCAGCCGTCACCGCCGTTCAGCACGTGTTGGTGAATCAACCCCAGACCGCTTACTAAAGACTGACTGCAGTCAAAACGGCTCGCTCACCAACAACGGCACATTCTAGAAACCAAGAGAGACAACTGTTGAAATCATAAGCTATATATGTGTGACCCTGGGCCATTAAACCAGTCATAAGGGTCCATTTCTTTTCATTGAGATGGTCCATCATCTAAAAGCTGAGTGAATGAGCTTTCCACTGGTGTATGGTTTGTTGGGACAGGACAATATTTAGCCGAGATACAACTATTGAAAATATGGAATCTGAGGGTGCAAAAAAGCCATGCATTTTACTACTTATAATACATTTCTGATATAAAATATCTTCATGGATCATGATCTTAATATCCTAATGGTTTTTGGCACAAAAGAAAAATGGATCATTTTGACCCATGCAAGGTGGCTATTGCCACAGATAGACCCACAGACGCAGGACTGCTGTTGAGCTCCAGGGTCACATATACTCCATTTTATGACATACTGAAAAAAGATTTACATTTTTACAAATGTAATTTTGTATCGATAAAATTATATATTTATGAATGTTTCTGCTTGTTGGTTGAACCACATCACATGACTTTGATTTGGTGGAGAAATATTAATGAGCAGTGAATCAATTTTTGTATAATTTTTTTTGTATAATAAAATGTATTTATTTAAAAATAATAAAACATCTGCCAAACTACTTAATCATGATTTCTTTTCAATAATTTCATGCTTTTAAAGAGCACCTATCATGTAATTTTGAAATGTACCTTTCATGTAGTGTGTAACATAGATCTAAGTGAACAAAAACATTCTGCAAAGTTTGAAATATGACAGTGCACCGTATATAAAGTTATTGTCTTTCAAAAGTAAGAGTTGACTCTGAGTCATTTTTATGAATCGTTAGAAGACCGAAGCTTTTTCTCTGACTAGATGAGGTCAACTTGTCAAGTTATTTGAATACGATACGCCCACTTATTGAGCACGCCAGTGAAAACTAGAAAACATCATGAGACGAGACGCTGTGTTCTCAAGTGCGACTCAAAAGCAAACTCTTCTCATCTGAGCATTTGAAGACTAAGTGGCTACAATTCATATATACAACTGAACCACAGGAGTCCGAGCCTTGTGCTTTGTTCACGCCATTTTGAAGACGATTGCTTTACCAACTTAAATGCAATTAAACTTGGATTGGCGAGCCGGCTGATATTGAAGGAAGGTTCAGTTCCAAGTGTATTTGCATCAGCTTCCTCCTCCGTATCACTAACTGTAAGTGTTATTAATAATTGTTGCTTTTATGTTTTATGTAGCATGCTTAATAATTGTTTGGTTTGTTGTGTAAGCACCGTTTAGCTTCTAGGTCTTCAATGACAACTGTATTGAGAAATGTGAATTGTTTGTTGTTGTTTTCAGATTTTTCTTTAAGAATAGAGTCATACCTCGTATGAATGTAACGTTGCTGCATTTGTATTTATTTTTTGGTAAAAACTTTGTGTTTATGCATCGAGTTAACGCTCCATTGGCCTGAAGTGACGACTAACGTTACATTAATGCTTTCCATTAAGAAATATCTGCTCCAGTCGTGGTGTTTGTCATTGAGTTTGATGAACATTCGCATCTCCAGACGTTTCCCCTTCATATTCAGGCTCGAATTGATAGGGTAAAACTGATGCCATGTTTGTTCATACACTTTACACGTTTAAACTTGTTAAACCGAAAACCATTTATGGTGATGGATGTTCAGTTTCCGAAAATATCTGCACAGACTATACCAATCACAACTGACCGGGTCATCGGACCAATCACAACTGACCGGGTCATCGGACCAATCACTACTGACCGGGTAATCGGACCAATCACAACTGACCGGGTCATCGGACCAATCACAACTGACCGGGTCATCGGACCAATCACAACTGACCGGGTCATCGGACCAATCACAACTGACCGGGTCATCGGACCAATCACAACTGACCGGGTCATCGGACCAATCACAACTGACCGGGTAATCGGACCAATCACAACTGACAGGGTCATCGGACCAATCACAACTGACCGGTCACCGGACCAATCACTACTGACCGGGTCACCGGACCAATCACTACTGACCGGTAATCGGACCAATCACAACTGACCGGGTAATCGGACCAATCACAACTGACCGGGTCATCGGACCAATCACAACTGACCGGGTCATCGGACCAATCACAACTGACAGGGTCATCGGACCAATCACAACTGACCGGGTCATCGGACCAATCACAACTGACCGGGTCATCGGACCAATCACTACTGACCGGGTCATCGGACCAATCACTACTGACCGGGTCATCGGACCAATCACAACTGACCGGGTCACCGGACCAATCACAACTGACCGGGTCACCGGACCAATCACAACTGACCGGGTCATCGGACCAATCACAACTGACCGGGTCACCGGACCAATCACAACTGACCGGGTCACCGGACCAATCACAACTGACCGGGTCACCGGACCAATCACAACTGACCGGGTCATCGGACCAATCACAACTGACCGGGTCATCGGACCAATCACAACTGACCGGGTCATCGGCCCAATCACAACTGACCGGGTCACCGGACCAATCACAACTGACCGGGTCATCAGACCAATCACAACTGACCGGGTCACCGGACCAATCACAACTGACCGGGTCACCGGACCAATCACAACTGACCGGGTCATCGGACCAATCACAACTGACCGGGTCCATCGGCCCAATCACAACTGACCGGGTCACCGGACCAATCACAACTGACCGGGTCATCAGACCAATCACAACTGACCGGGTAATCGGACCAATCACAACTGACCGGCCATCGCCCAATCACAACTGACCGGGTCACCGGACCAATCACAACTGACCGGGTCATCAGACCAATCACAACTGACCGGGTCATCGGACCAATCACAACTGACCGGGTCATCGGACCAATCACAACTGACCGGGTCATCGGCCCAATCACAACTGACCGGGTCATCAGACCAATCACAACTGACCGGCTCATCGCCCAATCACAACTGACCGGGTCATCGGCCCAATCACAACTGACCGGGTCATCGGACCAATCACCGCAGATTAGCGTCACGTGAAGGCAGGGTTTTGAAAAGTGAATCACTAAACGAATCATTTGAGAATCGCTGTCAAAACAGGTAAAAATAAATGCATATTATGAGAAAACTAAAGTCTTTTTTGTCATTGCATGCATGCAAAACTGTTGTTGGGGACTTCTAAAACAATATTTGGAACATTTTAAATGCCATGGTTTGAGAAAAATTTGCTGTTTTGTGTGTGTCTCCTTTAAATGCAAATGAGCTGCTGCTCCCCGACCCAGAGGGCGGAGCCTTCACACCTCCTGAACACCATGACAACTGAAACATGATATCTGTGTGTTTTAATGATCATCTCTATCGCAGACATGCTCATGTGACATTGCAGTTCTTCATCATCATGAAATATTATCATCTGCATGCGTTTTAAAGCCTTATCGCTCTCAACTTGAGCACACACACCCGACGCATGCGCACAGAGCTGGATGTGTCGTCTGTGAGGAGGCTATTAAACTAGACTAGTTCTCTTTCATGTGTTAGTGCGATTTAACTGTCAAATGCACATAAGGTTATGTATAAACACACAGAGTTCACATGAAAACACTTGGTTATGTCTGTGCACTTATGCAGCAAGTACAGAAATCATGTGTGTATATTAGATCTGTGTATTAAAGTGACATCAGTGTAATATACAGTACCTGCTGCTATATCTGCTGCTAATATGAATCAAACAAGAGAAGAACAACAGAAATCACTCACTGCTCTTGACTGACTGAACTTCAGTAGCTTTAATAAGAACACATCTCTTACTTGAATGCTGCTGTTAATGCTCTGGAGGAGATAAACATGGCCGACTGTGTACAGCTCTCTGAGGGCGGGGCTATGCTAATAGGGCGGAGTCTATCAGCAGTCATGGGCGGGGCCTGTGAAATGTGACGTCCTGAGACACTGCTTATGCTTTATGGGGATTCAAAAAAAAGGAGTGTGTGGATTTTTACCATTATAGGGTGGTTGTGTACACACACTGCCAACACATATTTATGGTCAAACACCATGTGAAAGTGAATTTTGCATAATAGGTAGAGTTGTATTTAAGTCGTTGAATAAATGAGTATACCCCATGCATCCCTATGCAATATGCTCAGCTTGACCTTACAGCTCCCCTTTGTGATAAATATGACAGGAAATTGGAGTTATGTTTATATAAAAAAAGTAGGAGAGAAAAATATTAAACACTTGATGAAAAGCGTAGTCATGTGACTTAAATTGGACCTATTATGCCCCTTTTTACAAGATGTAATACATGTCTCAGGTGTCCCCAGAGTGTGCCTGTGAAGTTTGAGCTCAAAGCACCCCACAGATCCATTTTTCATATCATGCCCATAATGTCCCTTTTTGTGTGGAAGTAAAGTTTTCCACTGCGCTGCTTTTCCATTATTTCCTATATAAACACACTAGACGGACCTTACGTCTTTCTCCCATTGGGTGCCCTTCACACACACAACACGGGCAGTGGAAATGTGCTTGAGATAGATAGATAGATTTAGATATATATAGATGAGGAATAAGGTCAAAATCTGGCTATATAGATACAGATAGATAGATTTAGATATGATAGATAGATAGATAGATAGATAGATAGATAGATAGATAGATGATAGTGTTCATTCATACAGGCCGACAACAACATTCAGATTGCCGGCGACTCATTTTTTTGAGACACGGTTTATGATTTATAGGAATATTTACATGGATTGAGTGTATTTCCACCATAATAGGGTGGTTGTGTAACACTGCAGACACACATTTATGTTCAAACACCATTTGCATAATAGGTCCCTTTTAAAAATACAGAGATCAGGGGTGAGGAAACCTGCCATGCTTTAGTGAACGATTTCTGTCACCTGGTGGAAAACAAACACTTTTCAAAGGAAAATGAGCACTATAACCAGTAGATGGCAGCAGAGGACCACTCATTAGCTCATTTTCCATTTCCTCCCTAATAGTCCTATGTTTTACTTTTGGATATATCATGAAATGACTATGAAATATAACAAGTGTAGGACAAGTCATGCAGTCTCAGGCCAGTGTAGTATACAGTATATAGTGCACATATGCTCCAGATTGATACCTGTGTCAGTCTTCAGACTCAGCATGTGTCGGACTGTCCACCGTCACAGGCTCCACCAGACGCTCATAGGACACCACCATCATGATCTGCCAATCATTCATCAGGAGTTACACTTTAACCACAGAAATGATGTCTTCAATGTGTGTCATCACAAACAACGACTCACGGTAAGCAGGGCAAGCAGACCCATCATCACCCCCATCATCACATAAAGGTCAGAGGTCAGACCGCCCGGCCCAGAGAGGACCGAGGATGGTGGCCAGTCCCCGACAGAGCGGCGAATCCCCTGACTGAATCCTGAGAACAAACAAACAAGGCCTTCGCCTAAGCAAACACTGACTAGCGAACCAGAAAAACTAGAAAAGTTTGTCAAGATGAACTTTGCCCTGCCTAAAAGCTGAAAAGAGCCTGAGAGTTCTTTACATTAGCACATTCTTTGCACATTAGCACAATTTTGGAGGAATTTTCAGACAAAAAAAGGCCTATTGTCTGTGGTCAATAGTGTACTGATGTATGAAGCACAGCCTTTCAGTGTTAAAGGGATAGTTCACCCAAATGAATGAAAATGTGTTGTGTATCTGCTGACCCCCAGGGCATCCCAGATGTAGGTGTGTTTGTTTCTTCAGTAGAACACAAATGAAGATGAGTAACTCCAACCGTTGCAGTCTGCCAGTCGTATAATGCATGCCAATGGGGTCAGTTTAGGGTATGAGAGTAAAAACACACACATACGAATCCATATTAAACCCTGCGGCTCGTGACGACAGGATGTCTTAAGACCGAAACCATCGGTTTCTGCAAGTACTCGCCAGTGCCATTACTTCCGGCGAATAAGGTCAAAATACCGGCTATATAGATAGATAGATATAGATAGATAGATTTAGATATATAGATAGATAGATAGATAGATAGATAGATAGATAGATAGATAGATAGATAGATAGATAGATAGATAGATAGATAGATAGATAGATAGATATAGATTCCTCATTAGTGCCTGCGCAGATCGGTTGAATGAGGCATCTACGTACATATATTGCGCCAGTATTTTGACCTTACTCGCCGGATGTAATGGTGCTGGGGAATACTAGATGAGATTCGTCTGATATGAGGTAAAAATAACAAATACTGTTCGGTTTCTCACACAAACCGATGGTTTCGTGTCTTAAGAGCCTTAGGGTTTAATATGGATTAGTATTTCTGTGTTTTTATTCTCATAGCTCTCATACTCTAAACTGACCCCATTCACATGCATTACACTACTTGCAGACTGCAAAACATGGGCATAGTGTCTGTGACGTCACCCGTAGGTTTCTGATGAGCCTTTTTGAAGCCAAAAGTCGGCCATTGCCATCTTGGTGGCGTGTCAAGCCCGGATAACTGACAACGGGCAAAGCGCGGGACGTGAGTGGAGCTGAGGTGACTGCTGAAACCACACCATATGGCAATCCACCTGTCACTCAACGGGCCACGCCCTTAATTATGCAGAACTTTAAGGCTTAATGTAACTGAACAGATGAGTTATTAAAAAAATTAACTCCAGATGGATGGATGACAGACAGATAGATAGACAGATAAAGAGATGGATGGATGACAGACAGACAGACAGACGGATGGATGACAGACAGACAGACAGATAGAGAGATGGATGGATGACAGACAGACAGACAGATAAAGAGATGGATGGATGACAGACAGACAGACAGACGGATGGATGACAGACAGACAGACAGATAGAGAGATGGATGGATGACAGACAGACAGACAGATAGAGAGATGGATGGATGACAGACAGATAGAGAGATGGATGGATGACAGACAGACAGACAGACAGACGGATGGATGACAGACAGACAGACAGATAGAGAGATGGATGACAGACAGACAGATGGATGGACAGATGGATGGATGACAGACAGATAGATAGACAGATAAAGAGATGGATGGATGACAGACAGATAGATAGACAGATAAAGAGATGGATGGATGACAGACAGACAGACAGATAAAGAGATGGATGGATGACAGACAGACAGACAGACAGACGGATGGATGACAGACAGACAGACAGATAGAGAGATGGATGGATGACAGACAGACAGATGGATGGACAGATGGATGGATGACAGACAGACAGATGGATGGACAGATGGATGGATGACAGACAGACAGATAGATAGAGAGATGGATGGATGACAGACAGACAGATGGATGGATAGATGGATGGATGACAAACAGACAGACAGATAGAGAGATGGATGGATGAAAGACAGACAGACAGACGGATGGATGACAGACAGACAGACAGATAGAGAGATGGATGGATGACAGACAGACAGGATGAATGACAAACAGACAGACAGATAGAGAGATGGATGGATGAAAGACAGACAGACAGACAGACGGATGGATGACAGACAGACAGACAGACAGACAGATAGAGAGATGGATGGATGACAGACAGACAGACGGATGGATGACAGACAGACAGACGGATGGATGACAGACAGACAGACAGACAGACAGATAGAGAGATGGATGGATGACAGACAGACAGACGGATGGATGACAGACAGACAGATGGATGGATGACAGACAGACAGAGGAGAGGGATGGAGAGATGGATGGATGGACAGAAGGATGGATGACAGACAGAGGGATAGAGAGATGGATGGATGACAGACAGAGGGATAGAGAGATGGATGGATGACAGACAGACAGACGGATGGATGACAGACAGACAGATGGATGACAGACAGACAGACGGATGGATGACAGACAGAGGAGAGGGATGGAGAGATGGATGGATGGACAGAAGGATGGATGACAGACAGAGGGATAGAGAGATGGATGGATGACAGACAGACGGATAGACAGATGGACAGACGGAAGGATAGCTATATAGCTATTTGTTTTATTATTATGTTGTTAGGCCTGACCTTGCGTCTTCTGTGATGTTATTTTGGAGAAGAGAGACACCTGAGCAACCGCCACAAAAGGGAGGCCCAGGACCTGAAGGAAAACACCAATGATGAACTCTGCCAGCTGCCACGCAAATCCCCCTGAACCAAAGAAACATCTGTGAGCCGTGTGGGATTGTACAGCTCATAACCGCAGCATCCAAAGCCGTGTGTTGTGTCTTACCCTGAGGATTGGCCAGGAAGATCAGGCACCAGACGCAGGAAATATTGCAGAGGATGAGGCCGACGGCCAGCACGACTCGCTCCGCCACGCGCTTGCTCAACCAGCGCACGAACAGGAAGCCAGCGATCACCTCCACGCCACACACACAGTACATGATGCTGTTCTCCAGCTCGCCGAAGTTAAAGAACTTCTGCGTCAGAGGAGTCACCATCGTCTACACATCAAACATTACACGCAATAAAGCGAGTGGAAGGGATTTCCATACGCTATAAACATACATGCTTCTGATTTTCCAGATGAATTACTGAATTTGAAATTGGAAAAATTGGATGTAGAGTTGTAATTTAAAATGTGGTGTGTTTTAAATCTGAACTATTTAAAGTTTTTAATTTATATGAATTGCATTATATGTAATAAATTAACTTTCATTTCATGGACAAACTGGTGCTACATATATTACAAAATTAAAATGTAGTTTTGATGGCATAATTATTTCAAAATGAATGACATTTTTTCAAAACTTTTGTATGACTGTGAAAATATTACAATTCAATAAATTCCAGTGTAATTTCAAATCAAATCAAATCCAACATTTTGTGAGGGTTGCAGCAAATTCAATTCAAATTCCAGTTCAAATAAATTTAAATCCAAATCCAGATCAATTCAAATTCCCATTCAGTTTTCTACTGTGTGTGGTAAATTCAGTTCAACATTTGAGTGCAATTCAATTTACATTCCAACAAAAGAATTTGGCCAAACCTGCAACTGTAGGTGTGTGTGTGTGTGTGTGAGAGAGAGAGAGTTTGTATGAGTGTGTAAGTGTGTGTGTGTGAGAGGAGTGAGTGAGGAGTGAGTGAGTGTGTCTGAGGAGTGAGTGGTGTGTGTGTGTGTGAGTGAGCGTGAGAGTGAGTGAGTGTGTGTGTGTGTGTATGTAAGTGTGTGTGTGCGTGAGCGTGAGAGTGAGAGTGTGTGCGTGTGAGAATGTGTGTGAATGTGCATGTTAGAGTGTGTTTGTATGTGAGTGTGTTTGCATGAGTCTGTGTATATGAGTGTGTGTGTCTGTGTGTGAGAGAGAGAGTTTGTATGAGTGTGTAAGTGTGTGTGTGTGTGTGAGAGAGAGAGTGAGTGTGTGTGTGTGTGTGTGTGTGTGTGCGTGAGAGTGAGTGAGTGAGTGAGTGAGTGTGTGTGTGTGTGTGCGTGAGAGTGAGTGAGTGAGTGAGTGAGTGTGTGTGTGTGTGTGTGTGTGTGCGCGCACATGTGTGTGTGTGTGTGTGTGTGTGTGCACCTCCAGAGCGGTCTGATTGAACAGTGTGATGAACTGAGCCGCCAGCAGCACCACCACCTCCTCTCTGAGGAACTCTGAAAGGGAAGCCAATCAAACACACACATGTACATTAAGCCAAACTGACTCCTACAGAGCCTGAGCTGTACAGGACAATGACAGGTTTCTGTTTGTGTTTCTACAGCACCAAACAAACCTCTTATAATCTAAGATCATTAGTTAAGAAGCTTTGAAAGTCTAATAACATTCTACAGTAATCATATTAGTCAGTTTATCTGCTTATAATTTAATAACTTCAATTGACCAATTAAAAATTAATTGCTATTAATACTTATACTATTAACAGCGTTTCCATGGCGACGGTCAGGCTTGTCACGTGACACACCACAGCCACAATAGCGCTGAATGACATTTGCATCGTTTTTATTATTTCATTTTTTTCTTTTTCTATTCAAAATATTAAATTGTTAACTATATCATGAACTATCTGACATTCTGCCATGTTTGTTTATATTTCCCTGTATAGTAATATGCCGTCATGTGCCTTCTCTGATGTTCTCCTACATTGGTTCTTGTTCATGTGGCGTTTCACTCGTATATGCGGCACAATAGAGAAGAAAAGACGAGCCTATATTTGCTGTCACCTCTGCTGGCACTGAAGCTCTTGAAGGGAGTGGAGCTGACGTCCTCCGGTGGAGGTGAAGGCGGAGGGGAAACATGAGTCACATCGCCATTGGCCATTGAAGAGGCTCTGGACTGGACGCTTGTGACCGTCCCGTATGACCCAGTGAGCTCATTTGCCCCAACCAAAGGTTTGCTCTCTTCGTCCTCCTCTTCTTCCTGCTCCACCTCTTCCCGCACCGCTCCGGTCCTCTGATGCCTGTCGTCTTGAGGAGTGAAGTCCCAGTACATGAACAGGACAACAAACTGAAGGAGGATCCACAGCAGGCACATGAAGAGCTGAAACACGAGATAGAACAGAAATGCGGACCTAGAAGACAACAGAAAACACTAAATTAAAGTAAATGTGCTGACATGTGCTGACATGAAAAATTCATTATTTTCATATCATACCTGTTCAGATATTTTCATGTGAAGTCCCAACAGTAAATCACGAGCGTGACTACAGTAAATCACGTGGCGTGACTACAGTAAATCACGTGGCGTGACTACAGTAAATCGCGTGGCGTGACTACAGTAAATCACGTGGTGTGACTACAGTAAATCATGTGTGTGACTACAGTAAATCATGTGGTGTGACTACAGTAAATCATGTGGCGTGACTACAGTAAATCATGTGGCGTGACTACAGTAAATCATGTGGTGTGACTACAGTAAATCATGAGGCGTGACTACAGTAAATCACGTGGCGTGACTACAGTAAATCATGTGGTGTGACTACAGTAAATCATGTGGTGTAACTACAGTAAATCATGAGGCGTGACTACAGTAAATCATGAGGCGTGACTACAGTAAATCATGTGGTGTGACTACAGTAAATCATGTGGTGTGACTACAGTAAATCATGTGGTGTAACTACAGTAAATCACGTGGCGTGACTACAGTAAATCATGAGGCGTGACTACAGTAAATCATGTGGTGTGACTACAGTAAATCGTGGTGTGACTACAGTAAATCATGTGGTGTGACTACAGTAAATCATGTGGCGTGACTACAGTAAATCATGTGGCGTGACTACAGTAAATCATGTGGTGTGACTACAGTAAATCATGAGGCGTGACTACAGTAAATCACGTGGCGTGACTACAGTAAATCGCGTGGCGTGCCTACAGTAAATCACGTGGGGTGACTACAGTAAATCATGTGGTGTGACTACAGTAAAACATGTGGTGTGACTACAGTAAATCATGTGGTGTGACTACAGTAAATCATGTGGAGTGACTACAGTAAATCATGTGGTGACTACAGTAAATCATGTGGTGTGACTACAGTAAATCATGTGGTGTGACTACAGTAAATCATGTGGTGTGACTACAGTAAATCATGTGGCGTGACTACAGTAAATCACGTGGCGTGACTACAGTAAATCACGTGGCGTGACTACAGTAAATCATGTGGTGTGACTACAGTAAATCACGTGGCGTGACTACAGTAAATCATGTGGTGTGACTACAGTAAATCATGTGGTGTAACTACAGTAAATCATGAGCGTGACTACAGTAAATCATGTGGTGTGACTACAGTAAATCACGTGGCGTGACTACAGTAAATCATGTGGTGTGACTACAGTAAATCATGTGGCGTGACTACAGTAAATCATGTGGTGTGACTACAGTAAATCATGTGGTGTGACTACAGTAAATCATGTGGTGTGACTACAGTAAATCATGTGGCGTGACTACAGTAAATCATGTGGCGTGACTACAGTAAATCATGTGGTGTGACTACAGTAAATCATGTGGCGTGACTACAGTAAATCATGTGGCGTGACTACAGTAAATCATGTGGCGTGACTACAGTAAATCATGTGGGTGACTACAGTAAATCATGTGGCGTGACTACAGTAAATCATGTGGTGTGACTACAGTAAATCATGTGGCGTGACTACAGTAAATCATGTGGCGTGACTACAGTAAATCATGTGGCGTGACTACAGTAAATCACGTGTGTGACTACAGTAAATCACGTGGCGTGACTACAGTAAATACCGTGGCGTGACTACAGTAAATCACGTGGCGTGACTACAGTAAATCACGTGGGCGTGACTACAGTAAATCACGTGGCGTGACTACAGGAAATCACGTGGCGTGACTACAGGAAATCATGTGGTGTGACTACAGTAAATCATGTGGTGTGTGACTACAGTAAATCATGTGGCGTGACTACAGTAAATCATGTGGCGTGACTACAGTAAATCATGTGGCGTGACTACAGTAAATCATGTGGCGTGACTACAGTAAATCATGTGGCGTGACTACAGTAAATCATGTGTGACTACAGTAAATTACAGCACCAAACAAACCTCTTATAATCTAAGATCATTAGTTAAGAAGCTTTGAAAGTCTAATAACATTCTACAGTAATCATATTAGTCAGTTTATCTGCTTATAATTTTATAATTAAAAATAAAATAGTAACAGTTTCATAGGATAAAAGTGTATTTAAAACTTCAATTGACCAATTAAAAATTAATTGCTATTAATATTTTTACTACAGTAAATCATGTGGTGTCACTACAGTAAATCACGCGTGGCGTGACTACAGTAAATCATGGCGTGACTACAGTAAATCATAGTGTGACTACAGTAAATCACGTGGCGTCACTACAGTAAATCATGTGGCGTGACTACAGTAAATCATGAGGCGTGACTACAGTAAATCATGAGGCGTGACTGCAGTAAATCATGTGGCGTCACTACAGTAAATCACGTGGCGTGACTACAGTAAATCATGTGGCGTGACTACAGTAAATCATGTGGCGTGACTACAGTAAATCACGTGGTGTGACTACAGTAAATCATGTGGTGTGACTACAGTAAATCACGTGGCGTGACTACAGTAAATCACGTGGCGTGACTACAGTAAATCACGTGGCGTGACTACAGTAAATCACGTGGCGTGACTACAGTAAATCACGTGGCGTGACTACAGTAAATCACGTGGCGTGACTACAGTAAATCACGCGTGGCGTGACTACAGTAAATCACGTGGCGTGACTACAGTAAATCACGCGTGTGACTACAGTAAATCACGTGGCGTCACTACAGTAAATCGCGTGGCGTCACTACAGTAAATCACGTGGCGTGACTACAGTAAATCACGCGTGGCGTGACTACAGTAAATCACGTGGCGTGACTACAGTAAATCACGCGTGGCGTGACTACAGTAAATCATGAGGCGTGACTACAGTAAATCATGAGGCGTGACTACAGTAAATCATGTGGCGTCACTACAGTAAATCATGTGGTGTGACTACAGTAAATCACGTGGCGTGACTACAGTAAATCATGTGGTGTGACTACAGTAAATCATGTGGTGTGACTACAGTAAATCATGTGGCGTGACTACAGTAAATCACGTGGCGTGACTACAGTAAATCACGTGGCGTGCATGACTACAGTAAATCATGTGGTGTGACTACAGTAAATCATGTGGCGTGACTACAGTAAATCACGTGGCGTTACTACAGTAAATCATGTGGTGTGACTACAGTAAATCATGTGGTGACTACAGTAAATCATGTGGCGTGACTACAGTAAATCATGTGGTGTGACTACAGTAAATCATGTGGCGTTACAGTAAATCATGTGGCGTGACTACAGTAAATCACGTGGCGTGCGTGACTACAGTAAATCATGTGGCGTGCGTGACTACAGTAAATCATGTGGCGTGACTACAGTAAATCATGTGTGTGACTACAGTAAATCATGGTGTGACTACAGTAAATCATGTGGTGTGACTACAGTAAATCACGTGGCGTGACTACAGTAAATCACATGGCGTGACTAGAGTAAATCATGTGGTGTGACTACAGTAAATCATGAGGCGTAACTAGAGTAAATCATGTGGTGTGACTACAGTAAATCATGTGGTGTGACTACAGTAAATCATGTGGCGTGCGTGACTACAGTAAATCATGTGGTGTGACTACAGTAAATCATGTGGCGTGACTACAGTAAATCATGTGGCGTGACTACAGTAAATCATGTGGCGTGACTACAGTAAATCATGTGGTGTGACTACAGTAAATCATGTGGTGTGACTACAGTAAATCATGTGGTGTGACTACAGTAAATCATGTGGCGTTACTACAGTAAATAATGGTGTGGTTCATAACAAGAGAATTGTGCGCCGAGCGCTTCCACTAGATCTGGCAGTAGTGATGTTATTAATTCTGTGGTGAATTTAAAATCTTTCTCACTGGATCTACAGCACTGTGTAGTAATGGTGTGATCAAGATCGGCCCGTGTATGAGCTCGCGCTGCGCTGTCTATTATTGCTCCGAGCTGATGAACGAATTGCACGGGTCAGGTCCTCTTTGACTTTGTTTGCTGTGTCTCATATGTAACAGAAATGGCAGCTCTTATCAGTTAGGCACATGGTGGAGGCACCAGTGAGACTACTGACAAAATGTAATCGCACCAGCAGGAAAAAAGATTGCAAAATGAAAGTTCAATGAATCCGCCTTTTGCCGAATTCCCTCTAATCCCTTTTCCCATCACATATCAGATCGGAAAGGTATTTATTTTCTATAAAAATTAAGAAAATATTCTAAAATTGGAAATAAAGTGTCTAACGTGTGTTTAGGTTTAGGGTTAGGTGTAGCGAGGGCTTTATTGTTGCTTTATAGCCGCAGCCAAATAATACACTTAAAATAGCATCACATGACCCTTTTTTGCATTTTTTTAAAAGAGTTTTGACCTAATCGTTCTTTTGCACTTACCAATGAGAAGCCCAGCCTGACGGCAGGCCATAACCGCAGCGAAGACTGTCGAACGGTTCTCAGGGGCCGTGTTTCTAGTCAGGAAGCCAAAAATAGACGATCCAGCACCAGTGCCGATACCTAGAGCAATAGAAACAGGTTCAAGCTCCATACACACACATATAACCATAAAGAGATGACAGATTAAAGAAGCTTCACCTGCAACTAGACGACTGCCGAGCAATAACCATTTGGAGTATCCCATAAAATACATCAAATTACCTAAAAACAGACAGGAAGAGATGTTACACACAAGCCAGACATTGCTAGAGTAGCTAAGTTAAGTGCGGACTTACCAACAATCTCAAAGACATTGGCGAACAGGATGATTTTCTTGGTGCTGAGTGTGCGATCGGACCAGTGGCCGAACAAAGGGCCGGTGAGAAGCCCGCTGAAGCTGAAAGCTGATAGGCTGAGGCCAAGGAAGTATGGTGCTGCATTCAACGTCTGCAGATACCTCCATATTGTGGGCAGAATCACAGCTGAAATGAAAACAGACATGCTTATTCATATCTGCAAGTACATCAGATCCGGTATTTTAATTATTATCTTGATAGCTAGTCAGATTAGTAATTACCATCATGAATCTCTAAACACAGAGCAATTCTATGTCTCTGTATTAGAAACAAGGAACAATTCAATCACTGTTATTAGCAGCGTCACGGTACACGTTTGTGATGAATGTGTCTGTTATTATGGAGTCGAAAAAAAGAGAGATCTACAGTGCATTTGGAAAGTGTTCACAGCGCTTCACATTATCCACATTTTGTTATGTTACAGCCTTATTCCAAAATGGATTCACTTGTTTTCCCTTAAATTTTTCAAACAATACCCCATGATGACAACGTGAAAGGAGTTGTCTGAAATTGCTGTCTTTGTAAATGTATTACAAATAAAGAAAAATCACATGTGCATTAGTGCTCAATACTCTGTTGAAGCTCCTTTGGCACCGATTACAGCCTCAAGTGTTCTTTAGTATAATGCTACAAGCTTGGCACACCTATTTTGGGCAGTTTCTCCCATTCTTCTTAGCATGACCTCTCAAGCTCCATCAGGTTGGATGGGGAGCGTCGGTTCACAGCCATTATCATGCACACACCTGTCTATATAAGGTCCCACAGTTAACAGTGCATGCCAGAGCACAAAATAAGCCATGAAGACCAGGGAACTGTCTGTAGACCTCCGAGACAGGATCGTATTGAGGCACAGATCTGGGAAGGTTATTACAGTTGAGAACTATAGTGTTAACGCTGGAAGTACAAGATGAGTGTAAACGATCGTTACCGGTGTTGTAAAAAGAATTTAAAGGATACACAGAGTACTTACCAACACCATCATCATTTCTGAGAGAGATAGTAAAGGTGAATGCATATATGAACCAGTTCTCCGTTTAGCAACCCAAGCGCTCTTTGGTGACGTGGATGATTGCGTTACTGTTGATCATCTGTCCATCATCGTATAAAGCCCGCCCTGATGATTTGATTGGTGCAAACAGCTCTGGTTCGAGCATAGTTGCTCCACAACAGATTAAGTCCAGACCAAACTTCCCAACCTCAAATGTTGTGGGCGGGGCTAAGTTCGGCTGGCATCCAGGCTAACCCTTTTCTATTTACATCATTAAATGTGTTGGTTGATGGAGTTTTGAGGCGATTTGGGTGCAGTCTGTGGCTCCAATTATGTTTGGGAAGCTGCCAAAAGTACAAAACCCCCATTTCAACTTGTTGATGATTTCGGTACGCACCGTTGATAAATGAGGGCCTAGGACTCTTCCTAGAGCAAACTGAGCGATCGGGGGGGAAGGGCCTTAGTTAGGGAGGTGACCAAGAACCCGATGGTCACTCTGACAGAGCTCCAGCGTTTCTCTGTGGAGAGAGGAGAACCTTCCAGAAGAACAACCATCTCTGCAGCTCTCCACCAATCGGTACGGTATGGTAGAGTGGCCAGACTCCTCAGTAAAAGGAACATGACAGCCTGCCTGAAGTTTGCCAAAAGGCACCTGAAGGACTCTCAGACCACGAGAAACAAAATTCTCTGGTCTGATGAAACAAAGACCAACCAGGCACCGCTCATCACCTGGCCAATACCATCCCTACAGTGAAGCATGGTGGTGGCAGCATCATGCTGTGGGGGTGTTTTTCAGCAGCAGGAACTGGGAGACTAGTCAGGATCAAGGAAAAGATGAATGCAGCAATGTACAGAGACATCCTTGATGAAAACCTGCTCCAGAGCGCTCTGGACCTCAGACTGGGGCGAAGGTTGATCTTGATAACAGGAGTGGCTAGGGGACGTATTAGTGAATGTCCTTGAGTGGCCCAGCCAGAGCCCGGACTTTGTCATTATGGGGTATTGTTTGCAGAATTTTGAGGAAAATAATTAATTTAATATATTTTGGATTAAGGCTGTAACATAAAATGTGGAAAAAAGTCAAGCGCTTTGAATACTTTCCATATTCACTGCATGTTATTAAGAATTTTATAATGTACTGAAACATTTAGCGGCTTTATTATTTTCCACATTATTTTTATATTAGGAATCCAAATAAAATAAAAAGCACAATGATATTACCTTTTTTTAACCATTGCAATATGAATATTTTTAATGTGTGCCAAGGCAATGTTACAGGATTTTAGATCAATATTTCCCATTAACTTGAAGTGTTATACAAATGGTGTTAAATTAATGGTAACTGTTCTGTGCTATAGCATTGGTAATTCAAACCAGTTCTAATCCAAATCCATTCAAGTCTGATTCAAATTCCAAATCTCGTGTGTGTGTGTGTGTGTGTGTGTGTGTGTGTGTGTGTGTGTGTGTGTGTGTGTGTGTGTGTAGACTTCAGATGCAACAGCCTCTAAATCCGTCTGACGTTTTTCTTTAAAATAAGCATTTTTGTCAGGCTCTATAGTTTCTACCTAAGTACAGGTACTTCTGAATGGGCTGAGGCTGGGATTTAGTGGGTTTGAAGTTAAAGTATTTTATGAACATATACTATATGCGGAGAGCATTCACTCAGTATCGTTATCTCCGAAGTGGCTTTTAGAGGCGTTTGCATCTGAACTCTTCATATCAATCAAATAAGATACAAAAAATAAAAATAAATAATAAAATATATATGCATGCATTTTAACAGACACACACACAATATATATATATATATATATATATATATATATATATATATATATATATATATATATATATATACATATATATATATATATATATATATATATATATAAAATTAGCTTTTTGTATCTCTTATTCGATCCTTTTATATATCCATCTATCTAGAAGGATCAAGATGTTTTTAAAATATTTTTTAGGGGGACATAATATAAATATTTCGTCCTTGTTAAAGAGTAATTATTATATATTTAAGTTCTGAGTAATATTAATGGACTAACTTACATGCGTATAGGATTAGGGTAGGACTAAGGTTTGATTAAGGGTTAGTTGCATGTAATTACACATAATTTACTGTCTTATTACAATAGTAGTAAGTAAATGTAACATATGTAACAAGGACCCAGTAAGATAAAGTGTTACCAATATGTCGAAGTGTCCCACTGTAATGTCATGCTAGTGTGGTGGAGTCCCAGTCGCTTGAAGTGTTTCTAATACTGTAAGCCCTTACCGTACTCGATGCCGCTCAGCAAGAAGACCAGTCCTATCGTGAAGAACGTCAGTCTCCTCTTGCGCCTGTAGTCCATTTTACCCTCTAAACACACGACTCATAACTTATCGCAGCGACTTTGTGCCATTTTATCGCGTCCCGCTGCAGTAAGTTAATGATCAGGACAGTGCGACCAATTACTTCAGAGTCGCCACAGCCACACACACACACACACACAGCGTACTAGACACGCATACTAACAGGACAGATATAAACACACTAAGGGCAAACGATCTCTGTGATGTAGAGTCAGTAGTTTGTAGAGTATGGTTTATAGCATGTCAGGTCTGCATTATTTGAACGCTGTGATTTAACAGTAACCGCAGTAAAAGATGCACCTTAGGAACGTCACACTGCGTCACGTCCGGTTTGTATTAAAAGTTCGATGCAAAATGCGCACGCCTAACCCGAGTCTCACCTCTAAAATTAATCAATCAAAAATATATTATAAGCATAAACACAGCATTAAAGGAATTTACTAAATGTACTTACCCCTCCTTATTTGACCTGTTAAACTAAAACTCAATTCATTGCACCAAAGATCATTTTAAATCATTTTTAACACCTAAAAAGGAAATGTGTAATGCTGTTTCTGCGTTGTTCTAGCTAAAAGTACAATTTTAATATACACATATGTGTAATATACACATATAAATATCATAAATGTGTTATTTTTTCATTTTTATTAAACTAACTCAATACCCACTTTTGAAAAACAGCCCTGCGTCGAGCATGGACTCCACTAGACCCAAGTCAGCTCCTCAAACCATTCCTGAAGCATTTGTGCTTTGTGTCAGGAGCGTTATCCTGCTGGAAGAGCCACAGCGATCAGGGAATACCGTTTCCATGAAAGGCTGTACATGGTCTGCAACAATGCTTAGGTAGGTGGGACGTGTCAAAGTAACATCCACATGGATGGCAGGACCCAAGGTTTCCCAGCAGAACATTGCCCAAAGCATCATCACTGCCTCCCCGGCTCGCTTTCTTCCCATAGTGCATCCTGGGGCCATGTGTTCCCCAGGTAAGCCACACACACACACCCGGCCATCCACGTGATGTCAAAGAACACGTGATTCCTCAGACCAGGCCACCTTCTCCCATTGCTCCGTGGTCCAGTTCTGATGCTCACGTGCCACTGTTGGTGCTTTCGGCGGGGTCAGGGGTCAGCATGACTGGTCAGCGGTTATGCCGCCCCATACGCAACAAACTGCGATGCTCTGTGTATTCTGACACCTTTCTATCAGAACCAGCATTAACTTCTTGAGCAGTTTGAGCTCCAGTAGCTCGTCTGTTTGATCGGACCACACGGGCCAGCCTTCGCTCCCCACGTGCATCAATGAGCCTGGGCCGCCCATGACCCTGTGGCCGGTTCTCCACTGTTCCTTCCTTGGAGCACTTTTGATAGATCCTGACCACTGCAGACCGGGAACACCCCACAAGAGCTGCAGTTTTGGAGATGCTCTGACCCAATCATCTAGCCATCACAATCTGGCCCTTGTCAAACTCGCTCATCCTTGCCCATTTTTCCTGCTTCTAACACATCAACTTTGAGGACAAAATGTTCACTTGCTGCCTAATATATCCCACCCACTAACAGGAGCCGTGATGAAGAGATCATCAGTGTTATTCACTTCACCTGTCAGTGGTTATAATGTTATGCCTGATGTGTGTGTGTGTGTGTGTGTGTATGATAACATTTGTTAAATGTTTTTTTTTTGCTAAAATAACACACAAGGTTTTTAAAGTGTATTTTGACATGTAATGTTCCTCCAGTGTCTTGAACTCAGTGTATAAAGACAACCAAGGGTTAAATATTGTACCAGCCCCCCCCTCCTCATCCTGACTTATGATTTCCATTATGAGCCTCTCACTGCATTATGCACTCACTGCATTTTTTTTTTTTTTTTATATATCTTGGGGTTTTTTTTTATTCTCAAGGCCCAGGATGCAGTCTGTTGGAAGAAGTTGTTTACTGATAAACGGTTTTTAAAAGAAAACAAGCGTACAAAATGTTTGTCTGATTAATGTGTGATCCAATGGGGATTGATTGGGTTTAAACGCGCACAAGCAATGAGAAAAAACAGTTCATCAAACCAAAAGTGTTTTTCAGATAATCAAGGCATGTTAAATCAAATCCTCAGATCCAGAAGAAGCCATGTTAAAAATCCTCAGCCAAGAGAAGTCTCAGAAAGCCAGTTTCAAACACCTGGAGTCCACCTCAAAGCCATGCAAGATTGTGATCTCTGACATCAGCAGACCTCCAGACCAAGACGTCCGATCTGTACACAACACACACACACGTTACAAAATATCATGCATGAATCAATTATGTAACATTATAATTCATTATTATAAAGAGCATGCATGTATTGCACTCAAATGAGAAATGTCAAATTAAGCAGCTAACAACACCATAAAGCCGCAGGAAAACCCTACTCACAGTGTGGCGCTGTCGGTTTCATCATAAACCTGATCCTATAAACTTTCCATAATAATCAAACTGATCCGCCTGCAGAACAACAACACCACACACACATATCCACATTAAAACAGATCATTATTTAAATCATCCTGTGATCATCACATCACTAATCACTCTCATGTCATGATCTCAACATCACTCATTCATATGATTTATGATTACTCATACTTTCATCGATTTTCAACGAGCCAGAAAGACTCCCAATTGGATAGACCACAACCAAACCAGAGCAAAGAGCGACGTAACATTAGTTGTCAAATGTTAACAGAACTCAACTGCACTGTGTTGCCAAGTCCGTGTTTTTTTCCATGTCTGTGGTTTGAAGCGACCCCAATTATGTGATATATAGGCAAATGACAATTTTAGTAGTAGGCAACCTTGCCATAACATATTGCCAACCAACGCCATCCTTTTTTTTTGCTGTTGGAGTTATTGTTTTGGGCTATAGTTTTTTTCCTTTGAGTAGCAATTGTGCGCGCAAAAAAAAAAAACACAGGCCTGCCTGTTGTCTGCAAAGATGCAATTCTTGTTTGAGAAGCAGTTTCACTCGTTTATACGGATGAGCGCAAGAGAATAAAAGACGAGCGCAACTTCCGTTTGATGCTGCACAATTAACCAAAATTGCATTGATTTTCTGGAGAATTTTTTTTTCTCATTCTGTCTCTCATAGTTGAAGTGTCCCTGTGATGAAATTTACAGGCCTCTCTCATCTTTTTAAGTGGGAGAACTTGCACAGCTGACTAAATACTTTTTTTCCCCACTGTATATCCCTAAGAAATTGATATCACAGATTTATATAATATCGATATATCTTATCGATAAATCCTTAGACCTTTCTAATGATTTATAGTCATAGCCCTCCTGCATGTTGACAGGTATTTCTGTAATATATAAATATGCTTATCATTCTATTATTATTAAATTGTTATATTTTTACTCTTTTCTTTTTTAATAATCAACATGTTATTACAATAGTAATATGCATTGTTAATTTATTTTATTTAGCAATAATCAATCATTATTATTATTGGTCATATTAATATACAAGAACAAAGCAGGTGATCTTATACACATTTCATTTGTTAAAAGAAAACGCATTTTAAATCAGAAAATTTGACTTCATAAAATTGTATCGCTCTACTGACATTTTTCATACAGTCCCTGACAAAAGTCTTGTCACTTGTGTACAAATTGAACTGAAGTGCCGCTGAAATATATTTCTTATGAAGATTTTTTTACAAGAAATGGCTCATTTTAATCCCAACAGCTTTTGTAATAATGTTTCAGTGAAAAAATATTCTAATATTCACAGCTTGGTAAAGCCCATTGAGTGAAGTGTTGTCACCTTGTCATATGAGCTTCACCTGTGACTAATTGTCAATTAGATCTCAGGTGTGTATAAAAAGAACCCCAGTGCACTAGACCTTCACATCAACTGCAACTAGAACTCTGCAAACATGCCTAAGATTCACCCTGAGACTAAAGATTATCAAGAGGCTGAAGACCAGATCCAGCTGATGTGGCAGACACCTTCAAAGTGTCTCAGCGTCAAGTACAGAGGATCAAAAAAAGATTTGAAGAGACTGGAGACGTTTATGACGAACCCAGGTAAGGCAGACCTTGCAAGACAACTGCTCAAGAGGACCGTTTGTTGGCTGGAAAATCCAAGGTCAGCCCATTTTCCACTGCAGCAGAGCTCCACGAGACCTGCTCACCTGAAGTCCCTGTGTCAACCAGAACAGTTTGTCGGATTCTGTCTCAAATGGCCTCCATGGTCGAATCAGTGCCCAGAAGCCAGCACTAAACAAAAGACAATTGTGTCAAAAGCGTGTGGCATTTGCCAAAGCCCACAGCCTGATAAAAGGATGGACGCTGGAAAAGTGGCAGAAGGTGGATTTTTCAGATGAATCTTCTGTTGAATTACACCACAGTCACCGCAAAATTGCAGGAGAACTACTGGAGCCCGCATGGATCCGAGATTCACCCAGAAAACAGTGAAGTTTGGTGGGGAAAATCATGGTCTTGGGGTTACATCCAGTATGGGGTGTAGAGATCTGCAGGGTGGAAGGCAACTTCAATAGTCTAAAATACCAAGACATCTTAGATACCTCTTATATTCCCAACCATAAGAGAGGCCAAATTCTGCAGCAGGATGGTGCTCCATCGCATTCTTCCATCTCCACATCAAAGTTCCTCAAGGAGAAGAAGATCAAGATGCTCCAGGATTGGCCAGCCCAGTCACCAGACATGAACATCATTGAGCATATGTGGGGTAGGATGAAAGAGGAAGCATGAAGACGAAACCAAAGAATATTGATGAACTCTGGGAGGCATGCAAGACTGCTTTCTTTGCTATTCCTGATGACTTCATCAATAAATTGTATGAGTCCTTGCCAAACCGCATGGATGCAGTCCTTCAAGCTCATGGAAGTCATACAAGATATTAAATTTGGATCTCACAGCACCACTACTTAATTTGCTGACATATTTTTGTATTTGCATTAAATTTGTTCAATTTCTGTATAGGCGACAAAACTTTTGTCTTGCCAAAATTTGACCTTTCTGTCTTGATTAAATGATAAATCTTTTTTCAATGAAACTAATTTATTTCAGTGCATTAAACATCATTTGGGAGGGTTTTAGCTTTTCATATGAGCTATTTCGAACACCAATTGATGAATTAAAAATCAGGTTAATAGCAGGTGTTTCTACAAAATAGAAAAGCGACACGACTTTTGTCAGGGACTGTATTGCATTTATAAATCAATAAGTGTTAATTACTGGCATTTTTACTTTAATGTTTCATATACACCGTAAGCACATGATTACCTAGACGGTCTGTCGTCTTGAGGGTTGTATTCTCCGTCATCCGGCGTGCCGTCCTCATACAGTGTGCTAGCGATCACCAGTCTGAACTTGTCACCTGAGAAAATACATGTGTTTGTGTGTGTGTGTGTGTTTGTGTGTAAATCTCTATAGAAATAATAGTGACATGATGAGAATATCAAAAGAAGACTGAACATGACTGACTCACCGAGATCAACGGGATAAATCTGGATGTTCACATCAAGGATCAGGTCCATTTTGAAAGACTCACTTTCACAGTGAAGACGGGATACTAATAACAACAAAAACGTTTATAATTGTGAGTCATTTTAATGAAATTATATTATTAAAAATGATACAACAGTTCTTTCTGGTTCTGGAATCTGATTGGCTTTCAGTTTGTACCCCTCCACTTGAGCGACTGTCATGGCGGTCGAGCAAATCCACCATCATTTTACAAATACTACTGTTGATGTGTCAAAAATATAATTTTAAGAGTTTTTTTAGGCGAGAAACGTTATTTAGACCTCAAATATGCAACAAATACACTTTCTCAGCTGTGAGCTCCAGATCGTGTCCCCGCTGAGAACAGCTTCATCTCGGACAGCTGGCTCTCACTGTATGAGACGGTGGATAAACATGAGATGCAATTCATGTGGGTTATCAAAACGGCCAATCTTTGGTCTTATTCATCTATTACATCTTCCAGAGCAGATCTATCGTTTCATAACTTTATATTCAGGCTGTATTTAACTTGAATCCTGTACTAGAGCTGCTTTTGACTCAATTGTTTGCTTGTGTTTATTTCCTGTTGTCTTTTATAATGGATATTGTTGTTCAGTTAAATATGACTTGATATTAATAGTATGCTGTATTTGATATTGAGAGGGTCCGTTAGTGATTGTGAAATGGACTTCAGTGACATTATCGCTACCTCAGTGGACAATCAAACCGATGTTTTATAATGGATATTATGGACATCGAGCTGAAGAATGAATGCTGTATCAGATGCAGGTGATACACTCGTTAAGTCGATCTCTCTCTCATTATACAGTGAAGCCACTCTTTCATTACTCGCTCTGAAGTGCCGTTTCTGAATCGTTAACGGAGGCTTGGGCTCGACTGTGAATCCATGGCAGTGTAGTTCTGACAGTGGGCCTCCATCATGAAACTTTTGTAAATATACGAGCAAATTCAGAGTCATTTACACGAAAAACGGACCTTTACGAAAACTCTCCTCCAGATTCAATCGCATGATTCATAATTCACAAAAGCGTACGGATTTGGTAGTTAAACGTGTTTATAGTAATGAATTCCAAACATTCGTAAATAGGGCGGGCACACACGCTCGCTCATAATTAGTATAATCCCCAACCCCTGAGTTACAACCAGTGTTGGGGGTATCGTATTACAAGTAACTTGAGTTACGTAATAATATTACTTTTTTCAAGTAACTAGTTAAGTAACGCATTACTTTTCAAATTTACAACAAAATATCTGAGTTACTTTTTCACATTTATTTGACTGACAGCTCTCCTGTCCCCATGAGATCGAGTAAGTGCAGAGGCGTGTGTGTGAACATGATGGTTATTGTAGTTCAAGAATAAATTTGAGCATTTATTCATCTCACTTGCATAAAGATTGAGTATTCCTCAAAAATAATAAAATCAGTCAAATGCAAAATATGCAAACCTCCAATAATTAAATGTTAAATAAAACAAATATTTGTATGCATTTAATCTACCTTTATTGACCAATTTGCTGCTGACCTTTAATGATTCAGTTAAACCATGAGCAAAAACTACTAGATTTTTATATTTCAATTTTGGTATGGAGAGGTCTTTACATTTGCACAAAAATATAATCTTTTTGTCATAAAAAAACAAAAACAAAAAAGTAAGCCCAGTCCAGGTGAGTAAAAGTAACGCAAAAGTAACGTAAGGCATTACTTTTCTTAAAAAGTAACTAAGCAACTCAATAAGTTACTTTTTAAGAGAGTAACGCAACATTGTAATGCAATACTTTTCAAAGTAACTTTCCCCAACACTGGTTACAACTGCAAATGACGTGTCCAGGAACGCTGCGGACTCTTCTGGACTTCTTTCTCAGGTTTGGCTGCAGAATTTTGCATAAATGCTAAAGAGACTAATTGGCCATATGACTAGCAATAAATATTAAATTATCGTGTGTCCACCAAAGCATTTTTATCCAGCTAAACAACACCTTGTGCTCTTCTGAAAACGGCCAGCTGGTGGCGCTTGTAGGCTGAATGTTTTTCCAGCTGAGATACTTTGGTTGCTATATCAATGGCAGTAATGTTACTAGTATCTAATTTTGAAGAATATTACTGAATATAACAATGCAGTAACCAGCAATATCAACACATTATTAGAGGAATATTAATCCATTGTTGTTCAGTCATTGTATGATTGGTCGGTGTAGTGTTTGTCCCGCCCCTCCTCCACTGTGATTGGACGACTGGGTAAAAAGTGAGTGTCAGAACGGCTTTACGGTTTGTGATATTGCTCATTTAAAATGGGATAAAGGGATAGTTCACCCAAGAATGGAAACTTGATGTTTATCTGCTTACCCCAAGGGCTTTCAAGATGTAGGTGACTTTATTTCTTCCATAGAACACAAATGAAGATTGTTCACTTCCGGTGAGTGAGGTCTGTTCACGATCTGGCGTAGAGATACGCGCGACAGATCACTTATGCCAGATCGTGAACATTGACCTCACTCACCGGAAGTGATCGCGCGCTGAAGGCTGTTGGACATGGTGGTGTATTAGACATTAGTACATTCATTTGGGTGAACTATCCCTATAAGTAACTTTGCAACTACATGCTCTCATGTTAGGGTTCGGGTCAGTAGAATAAGTTGCCATGCAAATAACTTATAATTATTAAAATAATCTCAAAAGTGGACTATTGAAATAAAGTGAAACCCAGATTTGTTGTGATCTGTAAAGTGGATATAGCAGTATTATTATACAGCATGCTGCTTTTATCCCCAATATGCATTATTAAAGAAGCATTTACATTAACAAGTAAAATAAAGCAAACTATAATAAAATGAAGTAAAATGTTAAATCTTTGTATTTGTTTGTTTTGCTTAAACTGTTTTAATGTTCACAGTATCAATTATTAAAGTAGTATTAATTTACATTAAAAAACTAAAATATACTTACATTTTTAATTACTTTATTGTATGTATTAATGCATTTTGTAATGTTTAAGCACTAATAGTCAAACGTTTGGAATAATTATGATTTTTTTTCATTGTTTTGCTCACCAAAGCTGCATTTATTTGATCAAAAATACAGTACAAAAAAATAGTGAAATATTATTAAAATTCAAAATATCCATCTTCTATCGTAATATATGTTAAAATATAATTTATTCCTGCGATCAAAGCTGAATTTATCATCATTAACAGAAACATTTATGATTATTATCAATGTTGAAAACAGTTTCGCTGCTTCAAATTGTGTGGAAACTGTGATGAACTACTGTTTATAAGTTTAGAGTAAGATTATATTCAATAAGGACACATTAAATTGTTCAAAAGTGACAGTAAAGATATTAAAAATGCAGTTTTTTGAACTTCTATTCATCCCAGAACCCTGAGAAATGACAGTAGTATGTTTTGTTTCCACAAAAATGTAAAAACACATAACATTAGTACACATTTTTGACAGCCAGTGTAATATAAATAGCACTTTAATAAGCTAAAGTAAGCTTAATAGTACTATTACATTCATATTCTCACCTCTGTCAAACTTTTTCCCATCCGGATCAATATCCTTCACATCAAAGATGTCCTCAAACAGAATCCCAGCCATCTGCAAACCCTGGACACGATGCGTTACCCTGACCAGACAACAACAGGGCAATGTTTAACACGTCTCAGCTTAAACCATGAATGAATTACATGTCAAAGGTTCATAAAGCGCCGCTCTCGCGTTTGAAATAATCGCTTTCTGCAAATATGACATACTTTCTCCAGATATAGTGTGTGCGTGAGATCGTTCCCGTTAAAAAGCGGAGAGAAAAACAGTATAAATAAACAACTTTCTTCTCATCCAACACAAATATGAAACATGCCGCGAAACAATGTGCTTCACCTCCGGCCACGTGAGTTACTACTACATCCGGGTCACGGCACGACTGCGGAATATTTATATTTTACAGTATAAATTAATGTTAAATCATATATGTTTAACCATTTTACTCTAAAATATAAATATTCCACTGTCGTATTAAATTCGTTGCATTAACTTAAAAAAAAAGTGCTCATGTTTTGTATATTTGCCTACATATGTGCACGCAAAAATATATATAATCGGTGTTCACTCGTATTTAATAATACTTTTTTTTTTTGGTGAGTAAACATAACATTAAAAACGGTCATATTTACCTAAATACAGAAATACAATACATAAATAAGAATAAATAAATATAACGGATGACGTATATATTTTTTGGCTGGCTTGCAAGGCATAAAATTATTATAAAAATTCCACATTCTAAGAAACAAACTAATAGTTTTATCTTTTGAAACTGTCATCAAGAAAAACACAAATGACTACATTTTGTCTTATGTAAAACTACTCTGTTTTACGACACACGTTTCCGGCAGCCGTAGTTCCGTCGCGGTTGTTAGGAGAAAGCGTCTTCCTCATGGTTACGGCGACAGTTAGCCAAACAGCTTCTGTTTATCCTGCGGATATCATCTTTAATGGCATATATATCTCGACAGATTTTACATAAAGCACATCCGATATGTTGAGCGACGGTTGTACGGTAACATATTCTCAGTGAGGTGAGTTATATTATATGTAACGTTAGTCTGAAACTGGCTATCAAACGAGCACG